>JAVFBW010183196.1:0-10591 GCA_034783835.1 Mopalia ciliata
AATATATTTAAAAATTAACCAATCAGAAAACCAACTGTACGATACCAGGACAATATGACGGCCATTTTATTTTGCAACCTTTAGTATGCTCTGGTACCAGACTATCTAGCTGTAATTGAAGTTCTCACGAGAAGTCTGATTAAACGAGACTATGTGCGAAGCTGTAAAGCTGTGAAGCGACGCGTGAAGTTTCGAAGTTGCGAAGCGATGCTGCGAAGTTTCGTAGCGATTTACACATCACCTCGCCACTTCGCAGCGCCTAGCCGTCTCATAAGGTTTTATTAGCATGGCTTTAACCGGCTTCCATATTATGCGGATATTCTTAACGTAATATAACATTATCATCGCCGATATAGTCCTCGCAAAGTATCAATCTCTACCACAATTGTCACTCCTTGTTCAGTCAAAATTATATAAAAATAACACCGGATGATTCTTTCAATTTTAAACTAATTTATATTTATTTAAAATCCAATCTTTAACATTTGATTAGAATATTAGACTTGTTGGACCTTTTCAATGGGAAAATTTACTATCAAAAGTATACGGAATCAACGCATAGTTCGCTGACTTCGCTCCCTCAAATATGGCGGCTTTTTCTGCATACATTAGCCAATCCCTTCAACAGAAGCATGTCTAGTCTAGTTATATAAAGGTCATCAGGGGGCACTCGGTAGACATACAGTCTTCATGTTTGCAAATGTATATGGTGGGCATTACGCACTCGGTTCATTTGGGTTCATTTGAATATATACATAACAATTGTGATTGAATAGAAGAGGAAACAATGATTATAGCCGCTATAAACCTTGATAACATTTTATATAGGAATAGCGATCGTCAATTTAGTATCAGAGGTGGTAAATAACGGGGACATTAAACTTTTAGAATATATGAGTTTGCAGAGCGTGATTGGTGAATTAAACGTTATTAACAATACATCGATGAATATTCATAACAGAAAACTGGGAAGTTGGGGGCAAGAGACTTTATAATCATGATCCGAGTGGCCAAAATGAAGCACATATATAAAGTGGCCTGCAAGGGTTTTAAAGGGATAACGTCAATGACCAGTCGCTCGTCGGTTAGTTAGCAAAGCCTTTATGTTATATTTTAGATTTATTTACATTTGTTCGCTTCTGTAGCTCTACACAACCAATATTGACTTAAGGATATATCCTTGCGGGCTAGATTTTCATAGATGGAAAACATACTCAAATGGTTAAAGACAAATTGGTTGCTTTTTGCTATATTTTATTGGACACTTTGTACAGGATGCTCTGAACAGTTTTTGGTGACTAGTGATACGAAAATTGCCAGACTCCCGTACAAGGCTGTGAGTCTACATCACACTCATTCACATATAGATTGTGCCAGAATAGGCATCGGAAGCACGCATATAATATGGGCGTATAATGAAGACAGAGTTACCACCATGAATTGTGCGCTTCTCGAGTCTTTCTTGTCATCCGGGAACCACAAGGACCTTTGGACACCGAGAGAAACCTGGAAAGTGTACGCTCGAAGTGGAGGTAAAATAAATGTATATTTATTGACTGGGATTAAAAAAAATGATACTACAAAAGGTTAAAAAATTTAATGCTTCATCATGTTAAATAAAGAAATGCAGTACTCAGGATTACATAAATGTGAATGTGGTGAAAATAACATTATTATTTCTAAAAATATTGCAAAATGAGTAAATGTCAACAGAAAAACATAGACTGCATTTTTCGTGGTCTATTTCTGGAAGTGCAATAACGATTCGGCAGAGTTATCAAAGAACGTTTAACTTAAAATAATTTGTTTAGTCATTGTGAAATGTAGGAAGTGGCAATAAGGAAAAAGGAGCGTCTTTTCCTTCCAAAAAAATAATCATTCCAGTTATTCGTAGTGATCCATTTTTTATGGGGACCGTGTTTCTTAAAACTTGAGAAAGAATTGCCCTAAGCATGATTTTCAACATAACACAGAAATATAATTTTGGACAACTCTAAATGGAAACGTCCAGTTCTGGTCAATCAAAATATATCTTATAAACTCAAAGTCGGCCGTTAGTTTTGGTTATCGGATCTTATCTTAACATGTCGCAAGGTGGCATGGCCTGTTAATGTGGGACAAGAATATATAAATATGTTATTAAAGTATCGACAGATTTTTTCCTCCGAAACAAAGAGATTCAGAAAATGTTCTGAAGGGTCCTAGATAGTCGGAGGCTCGCTCTGAGTGCATAGGCTGCGGATGAATGGTTAGCGTGTCTTAATACTGATACTCCTTCAGGTCCCCTTGTCGACTTAAGGTCTATATGAAGTGTTTGTAGTATTTGCAGGATGATTTTTATTTGTCCCGATCGGTTATGCGCCGGTATTGGAAAACTGGACACTCTAGACAAACCCAGCAAACAATCGTTGTTTATTTTGGTAATTCGGTTTGGTACCTCATTTCGATAAACATTTCGATGTAACAGAAACAACTGTTAGTCTATTCAAGCCTTACCATCACATTGGAGGGGTAAGGATGTAGAAATGCTTTGGTTTGTTATTGTGAATGGTCAGAGCATTAGTAAAATAACTCGTAAATATTATTTTTTGTTGCAATTTCTTTCGGGGCCTATATGAACTTAGTTTATGTACTGAAAATATAGTTTTTGACATTTTATTGTGTAAGAAGTTATCCATTATGTTGACTTCAATACTATGTTTTTCTAAACAAATAGCGGACATTCGCCTGAAGGGTTCTTGAAATTTTCTTTCCGTGAAAAGATATGATGTGCGAATAGCTGTATACTATATGGCAGAAATTATGTAACTGCCATACAGTAATGTCCACGGCATTGTAGACCAGTTTTGTTAGGAACATTATGATCAAGGAATGCCAAAAGTTACCCATAATTCATCATTTTTACAGTTGCGTTCTTTTGAATTTTCTTGTGTGCTTCGTTACATGATACGTTATAAGAGGGGTCTCGGTTCCCAATGCCGGTTAGCTTATCTATATGGCAGTTACACACTTCTAGTTGACTGACTTCTGTATTTGGCTTTACAGGGCAATAGAGCTCTTCATCGGAATACGTTCGAATTACGACTGAGTACGACTCAAGCACCAATGAAACAAACAGAGATGTTGGCCTCATGTGATGACGATTTTCTTTTATTGTTACAGGAACTGTAAAGGTCTTTGCTTTTCGAGTCTCAGCTGATACGTCCCAGGCTTTCTTCCAAACTTACAACGGTCGAAATGTGTCAGAAAATGATGGGATCTCAGGTGCCTTGAACAAAACAACTCCTTTTTCTCAGCCTTTCAAATCGTTTCTCTTAAACGAATGGGACGTATACGATATAACACAGGTATACTCCTCCCCAAATATTGACGTAATTAACAGAATTTGTTTTTTTTACAGATGACATGTTCCATCCACATTACAGGCACGTTAATTGTCTTATATTATATGAATATAGCTTATTTAATGAATGCTTAAAAATATATTTGTAAGAAAGAAATGTTAATTCATTTAACTGCTTCTTTACAAATTTCTCCGGATTATCTTTTATAGTTCGATTTTAAGTTATTTTCAGAAAGAAGATTCCGGGTATTGCACATTTGTACCGGTGTATATTCCTCCCGGTAGTCCACTGTGTTTAAATAAGTGTGAGATAGACAAAATTTAGCCAATTCATTTTTATTGAAAGTCCTAAATTACGTGAAAACTAATTTGTTTGCTACGATTATTTGCAGTTGGTACATGTTTACCCATCTTTATGTATATTGAATAGTGTTACTAACTAGCCAGTTCAATTTTTTGTCGGAGGCCTTTTCGGACAGAATATTACTTATAAATCTAAACCCATATATGGATTTAATGGTTCAATTTCGAGTTTCTTTCCTTAATTAAATAGTATCTGGCTTCTGCTTTTTTATCCAAACTTCCTTTCCGTTCTGTTCTTGAGTCAAAGAAAATTTCGTCCTCCCTCTTTTTAAAAATATTTTTAAACGTACGAGCCATCGTTCAAAGTAAATGGCTCTGTGGGCAAAACTAGTTGACGAAATTGAGCCGTTTTAAGTGTTTTTAAATGTATTAGATAAAGTATCTAAAGCACAAAGCCGTTATTCATGACATACTTTTAAAATTGAAAATAAAAATGCGGATTGGGAGCAGAAGAGACCAGAAAAATAGAAAGATAGTAATAATTTGTTTTATGGCGGTATGGAGTCATTACTTGCCGACATGGTGGCATTACGTTTTATTAGTCCGTTAAATGACAGTTTTCAATTTAGGTTTTGTAAGTTGGTCTCTAAAATGGCATCGTGGCTGGCAAAGGAGGACTCAAAATAAAAATACAGTATTTGGACTCTATCCAACGTTGGCACATAAGAAACGAATGACCTAAAGATGAAAGCAGACAAACGTTTGCCGCTGTATTTTACTAGAGCTGAAATGAGCACAGCTCTCCTATGTCCACTGAAAAGCTATTACAATAAATAAACCCTTCACTGTCTTGTGAACAATTGTAAAGGCCCATTTATATTGAGCGCGAACGCGACCACGAACACGAACGCGAACGCGGCAACCGCATTTGATTGATTACCTTCTATAGGTACGTTCACACCTGCGGCGCGGTGTGGTTATAACCGCGCTTGGATTCTTCAAGCTTAAGTCAATCAGCTGTTCACACCTGCGGTGCGGTGCGATGCAGCGTGTTGCGGTACAACGCGACGAGCGATTGTCACCGCGCCCGAACTCTTCTAGGTATTTTTCCTTTTCGAATCGCTTGCCGCATGGTGATTTCGGTCGGGAAAACCCTTTGACCTGAATTGCAGTTTTCAATCTGAGACGAGGTATGGTGTTGTGAATGTGACGTAACAATCACTGTTTGATTACAGGCTGTTTCAGACAAGTGTGAACAGTACATCGCATATGACATCGCTTATAGATTCTTCATCACGCCGCACCGCGCCGCAGGTGTGAACGCAACTTATGACAATGGAGTCGGTTATACTCACGGCGAACGCAGCCAAATCTGTGGTCGCGCGGCAAGCCGCAGAGATTGCCTCCAGAGCGAATTTTTGGGAGAAGGTCGCGCGAACTATTGGCAATAGCCTATCAGAGTGCGAGGTCAAAGGGCATACATGTGCCTGCCCACTAGCCACAAAGGCGTCACCATGGCGAGATGCAATTAATCTAGAATTTTCAGCGCCATACGCAGCTTTAAGTATGCGCGATAATTCGTGCGGAACGTCGCGGCGGTCGCGTTTGCGTTTGTGTTCGTGGCCGCGTTCGCGCTCAGTATAAATGGGCTTTTAGAGGGTAAATCTCATATCAACCATATACGTATATAACTATTTATAAGAAAAAAAGTATTGCATCATTAATCCAGAAACACACCGCCTGAAGTTCTACCCAAAGATAAAAGAGCATACAACTGTTTTAAGACAACTATGTACATAGGAAGCCTATTTAAATTGAAGCAAAAAAACAAAACAACTAAAACTCTTATATTGAATCATCAGATTAAGATATCTTTGATAAATTAATATATATGTTATAAACATTCTGTTTGTTCCTCAAAGGCACCGGAATCTCCCTGTTCCGATGGAGCCTTTATACTCTGCGATCAGGTTGTTTTGTCGATTATAATCTACTCGTTTTAACGTGTCTATACAGTTTGTTTGTTTTGTTAAATCACCCATTGTCCTAGTCAGGTATACGCTGGTCTTTATTTAACCATTTAATTAAACGAACGTAACTATACCGAGGTTATTAATTGTTGTATTTGATTCACAGTTTTCATCAATTTAATTGGATCGATATAAAACGGATAAAATGTACGGAATAAATATTAGTTTAATGGATGTCAATCTGAGTGGGAAGCTTTATGGAAATCAGAATTGTCATAATTTTTGTTTGTTTGGTTTGGTTTTTACGCCGTCCTTAAGGTTATTTTACTCATATGACGGCATAGGTCAATCGGTGAAGGAAATCTTCCTCGAAAATCGCTGGCAATAAACAAAGACATGGCAGGACAAATAACACAAGATGTAATAAAACAACACCACAAAGAGATCGGCTTCATGTTGCCTCTTAGCTTTTAGAGCACAGGGCCACAGGGTGCTCCCTGCCGACCGCCAGAATTGTAATGACGTAGAAAGGTGGTGATATGCAAATTAGACATGAGCTGTATAAAATGAAGAATAGCAATATATCTCAAGTACCTCTAATTATTGAAGTACAAGCTAAAGTGCAGTAAAAAAACATTGAATGGTTGTCAAGATATATGATTTGAAAATAATATTTAGTCATATGATTGAGATTAACGCTAAACTTCAGGTCAATTCACTCACCTGACGGCGACAGCCAGCCTACAGGGTGAAAGAAACCACCCTTAAATCGATTGGAAACAAGACAAGACAAGACAAAACAGAGCAGGACAATGAATCATCAGACACAATACATGTATTCACAAACAGATTGATCTAATGATTGATGTGTGTTTAATGCCGTGCTTTAAGGGTATTTCACTTATATGCCGGCGGTGTATTCCAACAATAATTGACACTATAGCAATATCACGATGGAAGCTTCCATAATATTGGAAATTTATCTTCCTCAAGTGCTGAGTAAAGACAGCATTGCCACTCACCAAACAAACTGCCCCTAGCCAGAGGGCCTTCACAAACAGATCTGCTTCGTGTTACCCCTTATAGCCCCCGGGCAAAAGGAAGCTTCACCCAAACCGCTGGCTCGGAAAAAATAAAAGTAAGGAATATATACATTGAGTTAAGAAATGTTATAGAGCCCTTAGTGATTTACGCGTCTTTAAGAAGGTTACAATGGAACTATTGAAGGGTACTATAAAGTTGGTAAACCTTATGGAGGGGAGGTCTTAGGTATAAACTCGTTGTAAACGATATTGACGGTTAATGTATTGAACCTGTCAAAACCATGTCATGGCAATCTGAAAACCGTTCCTTTTTTGAGTGAAATTGGTGTTGGTTAAGGAGCGATTCTATCCCCTCTACTCTTTTTCTCCGTTCTTCGACGATCTGGACACTTTCTTGTCAGGCAGTAACGTTGACGGTTTATAAAATTACTATTTGATAGCACAGACTTGTGCTTTTAATTGTTAATCTAAATGATTTTATTATTATTCGAATTAAGATTAGAAATGTATCGTCTAGATTCATCGACAGTAGATTGTGAGTGAGAGAGGCGCTGTCACAGTCTACTGTTATCAATCTATAAATGATATTTTATTAATATCCGAATTGTTACAGATTTATCGTCTAGATTCATCAACAGTAGTGAATTTTAAAGTGAGGGAGGCCGCTGTCACATTCTAAAATAGTCGAGAATTCAGTGGTCCAAGTAGTTTTCAAAAGGGGCTGAGCTTCCCCGACAAGTGTTGAAAAATCAATTTGGGAATATAAAATTAAGCTGCCTCTTTAGCTTTAAAATAGTGCACTTCGTTCAAATACGATCCGATTTCCTGTTTAATTTTTAAATACGATTAATTATTTAGATAGTCTCCAAGATATCCCCAAAATTTACGTGACGATGCAATATACAAACGCAGACAGTATTGAACCGAGGAACAAAGGTTATTTATGTAAAGAATAGGCAAACTATGGACTATGATAATTGGGTAAATGTATTGTTTTTTGTCAACGTAACTTTCATCTCAATGCACGCCATTAATTTTTTTCATTGCTATTTTTTATACTATATTTTGATAAATAATGAAAACAAAGTGGTTGGGTGAGGGGGTGCTGGGTATATGGCTCGTGGGTTCCCCAGTATGTGACCATAGTGGCAGTCCAGTAGGGATGGGTGATCTTCCCAAGTAATTTGGTGCGCGGGGGTCCCAAGCGCTTCTCACAAAACTAGGCTGAACACACAATAAAAAAGAACATATATTTAGTGTGGGTGATAATAATGAGTAGTGACGCTCTTATCTTTTTAAAGAAAGAGCTCGTCGAACTGGACCACAGATAAACTTCAGACTGAAACTGTACAATGTGGACATGAAAATACCGTTTCAATTTGTAAAGTGATACGTTAATCAAATTTTGTTTTGGCGGTCTAATTTAAAACCCTGATATATCAGAGAATTTGTTGAATTTCATTTAAACTGTCGTCTTTAGCTCCATGTCAATGTATATAGACCGCTTGGTCTAACGAGGACCCTGTTTGGCAGTGAGATCAGGTGCCCTGTGCTTTGCATTGTCGTGGCTTTGTGCTATAAGGCGGTAACTTAGCCTATGGTCACTCAAGAACCCAAATAGTTAAAAAAAAAAAACTCCCACGAATGTGCAAGCAGGTCATTTGTTTCTGGCCAGAGACTTTCTCACATATGTTGAATTATTTTTTACATAAGTGAAATTCTTTTCACCATACCTAAATAAAAAATAAATTTTACATATAGAATTCTTTCCCACATATGTAAAATTCTTTTCCACATATGTGAAATTCTTTTCCACATATGTAAAATAAAGTAAATAAAGTCATTTATTTTACATATGTGAAAAATAATTTCACATATGTGGAAAGGAATTCAACATATGTAGAATAAAGGTAAAAGTGAGAAAACGGCTTGCCATGGTCTGCTGTGGTCCTGTTGAATTAATAAACCTATTGAAATTATTAGTGGCTTTCCTTCCGTATTTCCGCCGTATTTTAGAGAGACAGATATGGACAATCCGTCGTCACCACATACAAGTATACCTACCCAAAATACTCCACAAAAAACAATCAACCAATCAAACAAACCTCATTCCTTCTCCAACTTTATAAACCCTCTCCCACTAGACAACTACAACAAGTATATAGGCCTATTCATTTCTATAGTTCTATGCCATGCTAATAAAATAAAGTTATTGGAAATGCGAACTTAGTACAAATAGTGTTTGTTATGATTATAACACTAACACTACCTTATATTAACTGAAATTATTTACCAATCAAACCAAAGCTATATTACTATTACAGTATTACAGTATGTCTCTCTTACAATAGTGCAGTGCTACATTATTTGTGATACAATACGATACAATGTTGTGAGTTACATTATTGTTATACATCTGTAGTTTTAATATAACCATGCAACATTATTAGACATTTAGGATGGAATAGGTCGAATGTAGTACATTCTCAAGTTATATATTGACTTGTCCTTTCAGGTGACAATTCAGATGTGGAAAGGAGGCAATACAGTTGTCCACATGACATTCAATGCACGTGGAATAGGAAAAGGTTATTGGTTTGGGACTAGTACCTTGCTGACAAATCACTGGCCAGACTTGATTCCCGGAGCAAGTAATACCTATATAATGGTTGCGTAAGTCAAATCTTCCTATCATCTGATGAATGAATAAATATATAGAAATCATAAGCAACATTCATTCGGTATTTCCGTCGTATTTTAGAGAGACAGATGAAAAAGTGCACAATCCGTCGACACTTACTAGTATATCTATCTATTGGTTCTCGGAGCAATTAATACCTTTCCAATGTACTTTACACATCTTCCTATGACTTATTAACAACTACACAAAAACCAAAAAACTTTATCAAAAATACTGAAGATTAAAGGATTTAAGTCAACAAAATTCATTTTACAGCCTAGATTCTAAGAAGCCTTTAATAGAGCCGATAATGATAAAATAATTTGTTCCCAATCGCTCCGAACAGCCTTTTCATGGGCCTGAAAAGACCTGAAACAAGCCTCAGACGATTATGCATATTTGAGAATCGAAAGCGAGGCTACCTGGCAGATGACGTCAGAATAAGGGCAAGCTTTACACTGCAGTGTACAGCATACGACTGCAACAACTAACTGAAGAATGGATGTGACAATTCTTTTCCTATCTGAAAGATAACCCAAATTACAAGAAAATGGAAGATCTCTCGTTGCTATAAATCCTTTAAATAGTTCCCATCTGTGTCAATTTTTATAACCACCATTTAAGGCCTGGTTTTGGCTTATAATCAGTTTACCATAGGGATTTCGATAGACTCCCTTTCTAGGTTGTGATTAAGTGTTTACAAAAATATAATTAAAATATGCTATTTAAAACAGAATCAACTTTAACAAAATGTCAGCCTAGCAGGACCATGGGAACGCATCTGTGTCGAGGGTGCAATCTGGCCTCCATATGATGGTAGAAACCGGGATCTAACCACAGATGAGAGCCCAACAATTTGGCATTTTAGTTTTGAAACACTGAAGGAATCTTACTTTTTTTAGTATTAAGATGAGAAACACCAAGACAGAAATATCTAATCATTCGTTAATCAAACACATGGTCAATTTGTTTTAGTGGGAATCATTCGTTAAGCTAACGAGGACACATCTGCATCTAAGCGCTGTTTGAAGACATCCGGAACGCAACCAAACATCGATTTTTAAAGAGAGCTTTTAACTTGAATCAGATAACTTACCGGGTAAATATGGGTTTAATATCGCCATCGAAACAATTCTTTGTCTTTTTATGAGGTGAACATTTCCAGTCTGTGTATAAATAATAATAATCTTTATTTCAGACTCAAAGTCCATATTACATCAAGTATACAATAGAACTATATAATAATTATTTT
>JAVFBW010183207.1:0-10590 GCA_034783835.1 Mopalia ciliata
TATTTGTGCAATGGGTCCTTCGTGTTGCTCGACACAAGTGGTCCCATTGCAATTGACCACTCTGAGTGGGTATACTCACATGCTGGAACATTCCACCCATGTGCTCAATGGGGCGTGACAGTGTGATGGTCAGTGGGCGTGACCAATACGCAGACACTCCTTATAGCTGCTCAATAAAAGGCCACCCCAAAATGTGGACTTTTGCCACATGCCACAGATCTCGCAAATCACGAGGGAGCGCGCCATTGGCATGCTGAATGCCGAGATGACAGTAAGGGCTGTGGCAGCACACTTCAATGTCCATCATTCCACCATTAGTCGCTTGAGAACGCGCTTCAGAGAGACTGTGAACCGCCCACATGCCCCACGACCACGTGACCACCCCTGGTCAGGACCTTTGGGACGTTCTTGATAAATGTGTTCGGTGACGTGATCCAGTTCCACGAGGAATGGGACAACATTTCATAGGTCACTATCGACAATCTGGTGATGTCTATGCGCCGTAGATGCACCGCTCTAAGTGACGCCACCGGTGGACATACCTGATACTGAGTGCTGTCAACTCTGGCTAGCGACAACTCTGTGTTTCAGCTGTCGTAGCTCAGTGACTGTTGCCAGAAATGTTAAGAAACTGCTTGAAATTTAATGCTTAATTGTCATTCAATGCATAACCGTATTATTGTGCAGATTTATTATTTGTAAGTTAGAGATAAACTATTAACATCGCTTGGTGCTTTTATATTTTTGTTCAGTGTAATTTTAAGTGACGCAGGTACAGCGCCAGAAGAAAGAGATAGACTAAATATATTGACAGAGGACTAGATATATAATCCGAAATAAGTTTGAGTATACATGTACGAATGCCATCTATAACACATGAAGAAGTAGATTTTAGTGAGTGCATAGTAGACAAGACATCAACAGGTGTGAATGGGAAGAAAGTAAATGATGATTCAGCAGAAGGACCAAGGTAGTCCCTAAATTGAAAATCAGCATTGGCTATTTCCGACTCCAATTTGGAAGCGATTGTGCTGAAATATTCGTTGGATTGACTAGCGATATCCACTTTGTCACATGTATTCATTCCCTGAATGTTACAGGAAGCTGGTAGACTGGAAGTTTTTTTACGGTTTAATATTTCCTTTAAATGGAGTTCGCTTTGCTTGTTTCTATAGCTTCTGTATTTTTTCTGATTTTCACAATTGTGCTCAATCAGTTGAATGCGGTATAGTAGATTTGTTTCGTATATGGAAGATAAAAGGCTGTCAATTATTCAAGGTTTTATGATTTTGGGTTTCAATGTTCTCTTTTCAATAGTGGGAAAACAATTATTGTAAAGAGAACCTAAACTATCTGAAAACATAACAAGGGTGGTATCAGGATCATTAAAACGTTCTATTAGATAGTCACAGTGGACCTGTTTAATACTATCAATGAACTTCGCTTTCCTGGCATCTGTTATAAGTTGAAAGGAAGTGGCATGATAAGATGAGCAATTTACCGACATAGAATTTAGAATATGGAATACAGGGAAGTGATCCGTATTATCTGTTAACAATGCCAGATTGTAAGTTGCTATCATGGAAATTGGTGAATATATTGTCAATGAGAGTGGCTGTTAGAGATTGTGCCCTATAGTGGGTTTTGTAACAAGAGGGAAGAAATAGAATGATTTCATGAGTGCAAGAAATTTTTTCGATGGCTGATGGGATTCAGTCTTGAATAAATCGATGTTGAAATTGCCCTTAATTATGCACTTTTTGTTTTCACTGCTGCTAGTTTGAAGAAATGAAAGCAGCTGTTTTTTAAAATATTCAATATTACATCCAGGAGGACGATTAACAGTGGCAACCATATATTTATTGGACGAATGTCCAACTTCAAGGATAAGAAACTCACAGCCATCATGTATGTAACTCAAAGCATCTCTTACCTTACATGATTCTATCTCTTGCATGACATAGACCACGAAACTACCTCCGTTTATCACGGGACAAGGAGAATCTATTGTAGCCAGGAATCTCAAAAAGTGAATCGGTGTCAGATTTAATGCAGCTCTCAGAAAAGGCAGAAAACGAAAATTTATGATTCAACCTGTGAATGAAACTGGTTATTTCTGGGAAAGGTTTGATCAGACTTCTAGCAATCAAGTGAAAGAAATAAAGAGAATCTGGGTTACCATGACTGAGTGAGTAGGATTTGTGTTAAACGATGACTGAGAATAATAATTTGATTGGTGAGTATGAATTTCATACTCATTATCATCTGTAGCCTAACAGCAGAATCGTGATCTGAGTAGTTAAGAGAAAAAGGATTGATTAAAACAGATGTTTTCCAGGAAATCAAGGTCAAAATAGGTTGGAGGAGGGGAGTATTCATTATATACAGGGAGATTTATTTCGCTATGGAAAGGTAAAACAGAAAAGGGATTCGAGGATGGAACTGTATCAAAGATGTTATTCATTGGTTATACTCAAAAGTTTCAAATTGAGGGCACATAACATTGAATGACAAGTGATGCAAGTGATGTAGCTGGAGGTGCGGTCTTATTACAAGAAGACAGGGCAGATGTAGATCACCCTGTGTCATACTTCTCATGTGAGTTTGACAAGTGTCAAGGGAATTATGCCACTGTGGAAAAGGAATATTTATCTTTGGTTTTGGCTTTACATCAATTTAATGTCTATGTTACCTCTTCATCTAGACCCAGTATTATACATAGTGATCACAATCCTCTGACGTTTTTACATAAATTAAAAGGTAAAAAAAAGTTACAGACTGTCATAACACACAGGTTAATGAAGTCACACACTTTGACTCAACTATAAGGCAGGTTTATATGTAGGCTACAGTGTATATGTAAGTTACTTTATATATGCCTAATATTATTATTGTCACTTACCTTCGATTGTATTTCTTAAAGTATTTCTGCCATTGGATACTATACTGCATATCACCGTTATTGTTGTTGTTATTTTACAATAAATATTGTAAATAAATACAATCACTGATCTTTTTTTGCTGTTTGGTTTCTACCGTAACTGTATTAATTTTATCTCCTTTTTGATATGTTTCTGTCTTTGTTATGTAAACACATTACACTGTCAAACACTTACAAGTCGATTCGAGAGAGATTATTCGGTAACTCATTACTATTATATTGTTTATCCATACATTCTTACAATCACAGCATAATACTGTTCCTCGAGTAAATTATGTCAAAAGATCTAACCAAACACAATCAAAGTCAACAAGTCAAATCAAATTGGACCAGCTCCATGTATTTTCAACTGTTGGAAAAAAAAAATCATGCAGATAATTTATATTGGTGGTCTGTCACAACATAGTACCTGGGCCCTGGTAAGCTTGCCAGACTACTGATCCTCCTTTTCTTCCTCACCGACAATATCAGGTATATGAGGGAATTGCAGAGGGTGACTCCGGCAAGCACCAAGGTGGTTTTTACTAGATGTTTTTTTTCCTTATTTAAATAAGGCAGGGTGAAAAGAGGAGAATTTGGCCTTGTATAACTGAAATAACCATGAGTAAGATGTTGAATCCTTATAAAGTAAAACTATTCTACAGGTGATGTGGAGACGTTGAGTGTTAAGTCCCATTCTAATGAACGTGGGGAGGATTTAGATATAAGTGTCACGACCCAGACCGAGGGAGTCAGCAGTGAACTCTATTTCAGCCTATCCTTGGGTGGCATTAAGTCAGCCCCCATCTCAACCAATGCAACAGACAATCAGGTAAATTAGATCAAAAATCTGCCCCACATCAGTAAATGAGTGCCACTTTTTGTGGAACCGGCAATCGCGAGGGTGGCTTTTACAAGGTTTCCTCCAGGTTTTCCCCCGTAATAAGGCTAGGTGCAGTGTGAAGAGGAAAATCCAACATCATACAAGTGAATTAACCTTGAGTGTGATGTTAAAAACCAATCAATCAAACAAACAAATACATAATCAAATGGAAAGGTATTGCACAGAAAGGAGTAGCATTTACTATTAAAATGTCTTGTTCAGCCAGGTACTCTCATATCCTACACAAACTAAATTAGAATTTAAATTATCATAAACTAAATTGTTTTTTTTTAGTTGCTTTTTATTTTGTGATGATACTTTTTCGTTCAGAATTCTGTAACACAAGATCTCAAAGCTGCCCATTCTTAATTTTTGCATATTAAATCTTTCAGATCTTGATTTTTTTATTCACTGAAATTAATTTGTTTTTTTAGAAAATGAATATTAACCGTGTTTTTCGTTAATTTGGGTAAGCACTTTCTTAGTCTGAACAGATTCTAGTACAGAAACTTAACTCGGCGGGTGACTGGCATTTACTGCTGGAGATTCGGTGCCTAACGCTGAGGGTCATGGGTTCGATTCCTGGATGGATTTCAACCTGCAAAATTTTCAGAATTAAAATGCATTCAAATTTACTTGTTTTATTTCACTGTTGATTAGTTTGTTACAAATAAATATGTAGTAAGAAGTGAAGAATTAATGATTAAATCGTTACAGGTTGAGGAGGCTTTAGAAGAATTATTCTCAGAGAAGTGTCCCAAGTCTGTAGATTCCCCACCGGTATCTGCTTTTTATAACGGTTTCGAGACATCCCATAGTTCACTGATAATCCAGACAGAAGAACGGGAATTCGGGACCATAATCAATGCATTCTGTGGAAAATATTTCTATAAAGTCCAAGGCAGCTTTGTGTATTTATACAATCAGAACCCCAGAATATATCTCTCTCAGCATAAAACTGTAAGTCTCCTATTTGATTTTTACTCTTTGTTTTAATTCTGTGGAGATATTGAAATGCATAAAAATGTATTATTTTGGTATACAACAGCCATGGCTGACCAGACTTACCAAGTGTTAGGAGATGCTTTGGGCAATCAGTAGGGAATTGAATAATGACCTCTTGGCTGTAGAAAAACGCAAAATGATTTGAACATGAACATGAACATTATAACTGTGAGGAGAACACTGTGATTAATTTGGGAATGAGACTGTATGGAGTATCAGACTTGGTGTCTTTAAAATGTAACTCATTTGAGGTTTTAGTTGGGTGGAGTATCTGGACTGAGCGTCAGTTCACTCCTGTCACTGGGGTTTAAACTGAGTGGAGTATCAGACTAGGTGTTTGTACACTGTAACTCAATGGGGTTCGAACATCAGACTGGATGTCAATAAACTGTAACTCACTGGGGTTTTAACTGGGAGGAGCATCTGACTGGGTGTCAGTACACTGTAACTTACTGGGGTTTTACTGGGTGGAGTGTCACACTGGGTGTCAGTACACTGTTACTCACTTATGTGTTAACTGGTTGAAGTATCAGACTAGGTGTTTGTACAATGTATCTCACTTGCATTTAAGTCAGATTGGGTATCAACACCCACTAAGGTTTTAACTGCGTGGAGTATCAGACTGGGTGTCAGTACACTGTACCTCACTAGGGTTTAACTAGATGGAGTGTCAGACTAGGTGTCTGTACACTGTAACTCACTTGTCTGAATTAACTGGTTGGAACCATCAGACAGGATGTTAGTACACTGTAACTCACCGGGGTTTCAACTGGGTGGAGTGTCAGACTAGGTGTCTGTACTTTGTAACTATTTGATGCTTTAACTGGCTGTAGTATCAGACTGAGTGTCATTACACTGTAACTCACTGGGGTTTCAACTGGGTGGAGTGTCAGACTAGGTGTCTGTACTTTGTAACTATTTGATGTTTTAACGGGGTGTAGTATCAGACCAGGTGTCAGTACACTGTAACTCACTCGGGTTTCAACTGGATGGAGTGTCCGACTAGTTGTATGTACACTGTTACTAATTAAGGTATTAACTGGGTGGGTATCAGACCAGGTGTCAGTACACTGTAACTCACTGGGGTTTACTGGGTGGGTATCAGACCAGGTGTCAGTACACTGTTACTCACTGGGGTTTACTGGGTGGGTATCAGACCAGATGTCAGTACACTGTAACTCATTTGGGTTTACTGGGTGGGTATCAGACCAGATGTCAGTACACTGTAACTCACTGGGGTTTACTGGGTGGATATGAGACCAAGTGTCAGTACACTGTTACTCACTGGGGTTTTAACTGGGTGGATATCAGACCAGGTGTCAGTACACTGTAACTCACTGGGGTTTTAACTGGGTGGATATCAGACCAGGTGTCAGTACACTGTAACTCACTGGGGTTTACTGGGTGGATATCAGACCAGGTGTCAGTACACTGTTACTCACTGGGGTTCACTGGGTGGATATGAGACCAGGTGTCAGTACACTGTTACTCACTGGGGTTTTAACTGGGTGGGTATCAGACCAGGTGTCAGTGCACTGTAACTCACTGGGGTTTACTGGGTGGATATCAGACCAGGTGTCAGTACACTGTTACTCACTGGGGTTTTAACTGAGTGGGTATCAGACCAGGTGTCAGTACACTGTTACTCACTGGGGTTCTAACTGGGTGGATATCAGACCAGGTGTCAGTACACTGTAACTCACCTTGGTTTTAACTGGGTGGATATCAGACCAGGTGTCAGTACACTGTTACTCACTGGAGTTCTAACTGGGTGGATATCAGACCAGGTGTCAGTACACTGTAAATCACTGGGGTTCTAACTTGGTTGGTATCAGACCAGGTGTCAGTATACATGGGTTGAAATAAAAATAAAAAGCAGGTGCACAGCGTGCACCTAGATTATTAAAAAAATTTAAACTCGGTGCACAGCAACAAAAAAGAGGTGCACCAAAATTGTTATTTTAAATGATTTATTTAGGGCTCCGATTTAGACAAAATAGGCCTTCTCACGTCGAAACACTTGAAACTAATAACAATACTTATTTATGAATAAATACAACGCCTAGCCTTTGTTCATCACTTCACGCCAGTATAAATAATCCATTGATTCTCCACCCAAAAACGGTATATTTCAAACATCGAGGACAAGCAAGCATGCAGTGGAACGGTCACTTTCATTTTCATGTTTTTGTCCATTAAAATTAATCATCTTTGTTGTTGTTTTTTTTTCTTCAGATTTTTTATTTAATGGTTGGAAGGTAATATTTGTTATAAATGCCGCCTGTGGTGATGAACTCTTACCCAGAAGAGGCTGCCAAGCTTCTAGACTTCAACCAGAAGCTTGACATCAACTTGCTGGATAGCATTGTAACATGCATGTACAATGGACAAGGACCCCAGGTAAGCTAAAACTACATTTTGTATGGAAACCAGTTTGACCAAAACTGTAAAGCGTAAGTTTGTTCTATTTCTATATGAAAAAAACGCTAACATCAGGATTCGGCTGAAACTTTCTTGGCAATATTCAAGGATTCATGTAACATGGCTTTTACAAATCGTAATTCCTCTGTAAAATTTGGTTAACTCGTTAACTATCACAGTGCCACCAGGTTTAGGATACAAGGTGTAAGCATCATCTGCAGAAAATAATAGGAATGTCCTAACAATGTCCATGTATGCAATGGCTGCACTAATTTTGTGTTTGGCTTGTTTTCAGCAACAGCGTATGGCCCAGGAGATCCTGACTACTCTTAAAGAGCATCCAGATGCATGGACTCGGGTGGACACAATTTTAGAGTACTCAAGCAACCAACAAACTAAATACTATGCACTGCAAATTCTTGAAAATGTTATTAAAACTAGGTGGAAAGTTTTACCTAGGCCACAATGTGAAGGTAAGTGCAAGATACAGTTTTAACTAACTTTCATGCATTTTGCCTACTTCTGAAGAAAGCTTTTGTTGCGAAAGAGAAAATCATGCCAGTCCTTTATCTTTTTCTTGGGGGTGGATTTTACACAAAAAATTATGTGTTTTCTGCCATACGCAAGTAGGGGAGAGTGAAAAATGGACAGTTTGTCACCATATAAGTGAAACACAATTGAGATCAATGTTAAACGACAACCAAGCAAACTATCTATGCAAAAAGTGTGTTTAAGCAAGCTTATGGTTTTATCAGTTTAATCTTTGTCTTATGAAACGATTTTTAAACAATTGTTTCGGTTTGGTAGAAAAGGGAGAGAAATATGTTCCCTATTAAATTGCTTTTTGTTGGGTTTTTTTCCCCTATAAATCAGACATTTTTCAAAGAAGGGGTGGTTGGAGGGAGCTTCATGTTGCCCTGGTGCGCTTAGAGCTAAAGGGGAACAAGAAGCTGATCTGTTTGCGGTGTCTGTATTGCGTCATGTATTTGTCTCGTCCTGTCTTTGTTTGTTGCCAGTGGTGTCAAGGGTGGTTTCCTTCTCCCATCGGGCTGATCAAATTATTTTCCTTCTGGGACGTCATTGCTGAGTTCTCACATTTTATTAGCATGACACATCTTCAATCTCATTTTGATTGCCTGTTATCTCAAGGCCTGTGCTTGCTTCATGTAACCAAAGTTTGAATTCTGTTTTCAGGAATAAAGAAGTATATTGTGGGTCTTATTATCAAAACATCATCAGATCCAAACTTATTAGAAGGAGAGAAAGTCTACCTGGGAAAACTGAACATGATTCTTGTACAGGTAATTAAAATTGATTGCTTTGTTGGCTGCTTTGATTGTCTACTGTTTATGCTTTTCATTTTATAATCTGATTTGTATAGTTACGTTTGGAGAAAGGTCTTTGCGGACTCTTTCTTGTTACAATATTATCATGCATAGGTTAACTGACTGATCCATACACTTATATCAGCAATCAATTTAAATTCCATTGTTAAATGGGCACTCAACACAACATGATATGCGTATTAATACGTCTACAGCCGCAGAATACATCAAACCTATTGCATTTTCACCACAAAGGCCAGGGCTTGAAATGTTTGTCTAAATGCCGGACAAGACCGGCAAAATATTGCAAAGTCCGACAAATTTATCTGTATCTCGGATATTTGTCGAGACAAAAATTTATGTAATAGAAGCCGACATCACTTACTTATTTTGAGCTCAACTAAATGGTTTTTATTCTCAACAGAATTCATGATAAATTCGGCTTTGCGATCTGTTGTACAGAAGCGTAAAGCTTGAGTTGTTTGATTGGAAGGCGAGCAGGATCGCTGTAACACGACATATGGCTGGACCGTCATATACATTACCATAAACCTATAAGATACAAACATTTCCATATATGGAGTAAGGGAATAAGGTAACGAGGTATTGCTAACATGGCGGGTATTCTGAAGTTTTGTTTTACATTCACGAAAAGAAAAGGCGGATTGTAACTGAAATCGAAGATAATTAAGTTGAGGGAAAAAAACATACATGGTCGGTAGCAGTATCTGCTTACGACAACAACAACACCTACCTATTGAAGGCTTAGTGGAGTATTGAATGGCCACAGTGAGGTTACGTAATATGATAGATGATCAGAAATGCAGAACTCTGCATATAGACTGAGGTATATGATAGCGATAAAAGTCAATATGTTTTGTTTGTCTTAAATACGACAAATATATGACTAGTAAACTTTCCATTTGTAATCTTAAATAAAATAAGAGGATATAGTTAATTGACATTTAGAAGATAGCTTTATTTATTCAGCCCTCTGGTTTGAGATGTGCTGTCCTATGCTTTAACACTGATCACTCACCTCAAATCAGAAGGCCTGTTTATTTATGCCAAAAAATGTCTGGCATGAAATAAAATTGTCCGGCAACTTTCTGAAGCTGTAGGACAAATGTCCTGCTTTTAATTTGAAACTTTTTTACCACTGAAGGCCACAAAAAACCTGAGAACAAACCAAGCCCTTATAATTTGGGAGAATTCTAGGAGAGCTGTTTGTAGTTTTCCCTTAGTTTAGAGAACACTAGGTGTCAAGATTAGCGAAGTCATTCATTATGCTTACGGTCTTGCTGGACCCCTTCGGCTCAAAGTTGACAACAAAAATGTTATCGCTTCGATTGAAAGTTTTGTGTTCACGCCACAGCATAGCTGAAATACCGCTGAATGTGGCGTAAAACACTTATCAATCAATCAATCAATCGATTGAAAGTTTAGTTTTCAAACTATATGTTAGTGAAAAAATTAATTAGAAATTCTAATTACAAACAGTTAAATTTAAGCCTTATTTTTAGTTTTCCCTTGAACATTCCCAAGTCATTATCAAGGTGACGGGGATTAGTGGGACTATCCCGCGAGACAGAAGCTCTCCGCTGACTACGAAGATTAGCCTGTTTAATTGTATATTGGACTAATACCCAACACATGGCCGGCTACCTGAGAAAAGCGTAACGGGCAGTCAGCTTGAGCCCGAATGAACACTCACATGTATGTTAGGGGCCTTTTTTTTATGTCATTTAGAGTGAAAGTATGTGCCAAAATACCCTGCCGCTCCACAGTTTTTTTTTAATGTTAATGGAGCCCATCAACTAAATGGATGAATTCCAATTTAGTAGAAGCTTTTACAGATGAAATGTATAAAAAATAAAAACAAATCTATAATAATCCAAAATTAAGTTTGCTCTTCAGAAGTACAGACCTATATTAATTTCGTTCCGTAGTAAGATAATGGGTAGGAAAAGACCGTGTAGTAACCCTTCTAGTCCGACAGATTGAATTTACTTACTGAGAATAACTGGAATATCATG
>JAVFBW010183218.1:0-10590 GCA_034783835.1 Mopalia ciliata
TTAAATACAAACGTGTGCATTTATGAAAAATTAAGCAAAATTGTTTATAACACAAACTTTATTGATGATTGGATTTAAAAAATTTCTCAAAATCAAAATCAAAATGCAAACAATTTGGGAAACCTATAAATTGGTCCTCCTAAAATAAGTTTGAATAACCATAGGAAGACCCCATTCATTCGGTTCTCTCCAACAACCTGATATATCTGGGATAACAATAAACATTGTAAGTCCAGGTTATATGTACATCTCTGAATTCTCCTTGCTTCCACCTTGATCATGAAGAAACCATTATTGTCTTTGGAGAATAAATGACTGGATTCACACTTATGATGGAGAAGAACCCCAAGAGGACACTGAATATTTAAATTCTTGTCCCTTTGCCATTTATAGTTAATCCTATAGTTTGGAATTCATAGAAATTCTCAGTTAAATACTGTTATGAAATCTAAAAGTATTCATTTTTGTGAAATTAGTCTAAAAAATTATACTAAATTATAACGATGATTGTGTTTTTGCAGGACAAGTCTAGCTGCTATGGCCCCCAGTCAGTGAAATGTCTGCTTAACGATGGTGATGATGTCATTCATGTTAACGTAGGCTCAGGAGCGACCACAGCTCATCTCTCAAGTCTCCTAGGGAAAAAAATCAACCATATATGGGCATTTGGCAATTTTAAAACAGACAGTGAGATGCTCCAAGCCAAGACAACATTTGAAAAGCTGCGAACGAAAAGTATCCTTGGATATTATTTGTAACATTTAATATACAACTTTCTGCCTGAATGAATGGTCTGGTAATGATTTCACGGACCATTCACAACAAGAGCAGTGAGACATTACTACCTGGTTTACACCTTCTACAGGTGAGCTCGCTTCTAATTACACATTACCATTGATAGCTACCAATTGGCTTCATGTTGCTGGGATGGATTTCTTTCTGAGAATCTAGCACCAATTGTACCCAGGTTAACCATACTCTCTTATATAACACATGTCAAGATTGACACCACTTAACTATAGGACATGCTTTATGGGTGGGTCAGCTGTGGATTGTTTTTCACCTGCCATTTTACTCCCATATTGATGTTCTTATAAATCACCAGGTAGATCCCACATAAAGATTAACTAGAAGTGTTGCTGTGGAGTATTGAGTATGAAGGTCTAAATTTACAATCAGAATATTTTAAGAACTAAAGAAGAAATTGATGTGGCATATTTCTATATTAAAAAAACTCCAGAAAAAGCTCAACTCATCAGATATCTTACGGTAATGTTGAGATCATTGATTTGCTGCCAGGTGTGTTCTTGATTGATCTCCTTAACGAATTACTACATGTAACGGGGTCTGTAGGTTGTTTAATCACCAGCTGGGGTTGATACCTGAGTATTTCCTCCGATCTGTCATCATTAAACAGCAATACTCTAAACATGATCGATGTATTCTTCACTCTATCCAATCAACCTTCCTCACATTTCCACACCTGACTCACTTTGATCTTGATTAAAGACATACTTAGAAACAAGACTTAGTAATGTCCACAAAAGATGAATATGACAAATTAACACGCTGAAATGGAAAGTTTATTACAGATCTCTCAATGGGGTGAAACAGCATTAGTACAATAGATTAAAACTCGGACAGAAGGATTGTAATTTGTATTGCCTTCAAACAGTCTTCTTATTAATTTCCTCTGTGTACAAATTTTACGTTTTAAATTAATCTATGACTATGAAGGTCCTTAACTGGTCAGATATAAAACTGATAGCTGAGAGATTTCTGGACACCTCCCCTGACACTCTTCTTATTAAATCCCTCTGTGTACAAATGTTACCTTTTAAATGAATCCATGAATATGAATGTCTTTAACTGGTCAGATATAAAACTGATTGCTGAGAGATTTCTGGACACCTCCCCTGACACTCTTCTTATTAAATCCCTCTGTGTAAAAATGTTATGTTTTAAATGAATCCATGAATATGAAGGTCCTTAACTGGTCAGACATAAAACTGATAGCTGAGAGATTTCTGGACACCTCCCCTGATGACATTAGACTGAAGAATGCCAAGGTGGTTCTAATTTCTGCAGAGTGTAGCAAATCAGGGATCGGCAATCCTGTGGACTTCGTGGTCAGTGAAGGAGAAGGTCAGATACATTCATTATCTAATATACCTTAACATTAGCATCACTAATGTTTGATACATCAGAAGGAAACACCCGTACAAGCTATAATTATGATCTTCAAATCCACAAGTTACTGTCCTCTATAGAACCTTTATTTCACATTCTCCAATTCAAAGTAGGGCCTATGCACTCAACAGGCGATCAGGAATAAGGTCTCAAATAATTTGAACTACTTTAACCTTTCTGCACACAGGTTTTTAATCTTGATAATTCAGAAACTGCTAACCATGCCAGTTAATTTTTAACTTGTTATTTTTAAAAACAAACTGTGAAAAATGTGCCTCAAAGATAATCTCACTTTAATAAACAAAGTTGTATATATCTACAAATCAGTCAATAATAAACCTAGTAAAGAAAATAAAATTGTAAAGACTGATACCACAAAATAATGTTGTTATCCAGGATTCTAAGTGTTTCCATCTTACATCTACTTGCCACTTCTAAATACCTTTTAAGGAATTAAAGAAAATTCAGTATTTTCATTTATGTAATTTTTTCTGTAATTTTATATTCATTTTTTTGTTATTTGTATTTAAAATTGTATTGTTTTTCTCCAAATTTATACTATGTCTGTGAAATTTAGCATGATGTAGAAGCTTTTCCATACTGAACGATGTTTTTTAAAAACATAATATTTCAATGCCAATAATCCATTATATCATTGAAGTACTTAATTTTTTATCAGTTGTTCTGCACAAATATAAGTTGAATTTAAATAAGCCATTTGAGGGTATTTTAGTTCATAATACTTATCAAGTATAAAATATTAATCATCAAATGTTCAAAATATATATGTTGTTTTAATAAACATACTGTGGAAATAACTGCTATTACAACAACCTTATGATTGACTCTCTAGTGGCCTATGAAACATGATTTTCTTTCTACCTGGAGAAAACAAAACCTAACCAATTAAAAAAAAAATAAAAATAAAAAATAGACAAACTAATAAATAGAATTAAATGAAACAAGAAATTTGATTTGTTTGTTTGATTGATTGGGTTTTGATGCTGTGCTTTCACAAGAGATTTATGTACATTCTTTGATGGCTCTATTGTGTTTTTCTCTTGTTTTCAGACATGACTATATTGAAGGAATTATCAATAGGGCAAAAAGACAATACTAAACTGTCCAAACTTATTGCTAACCAAGGCGCCATATTAAAACATGCAATGAGATGTAAGCACATTTTATCTACATTTCCTTTTCTTTTTTTAAAAATATTTCATATTTATGTATATGCACACATTTCTTTAAAATATATACACATTTCCTTTGGTTTTAATATTTCATACTTCAGAGAAAAGAAAACCAGCATGTGCATAGACATGTTGTTTGACCTGAAATGTCACATCAAAGTTTGATTCTAACTTTTGATTTATAAACTTAGTTTTCTAGTGTAAAAGTCTTATTTTGTTATCTACACAGTGTAATTTCACGAGGCTATCATATGCAACAGAGTTTTCAGGAAAATGTGCTAACTCCTACTGGACATCTGAGTAGAACTTGTTAGAAGATCAGGACAACGATGTTACACAGGTTCATATATCAATCAGACTCCAGGACACTTTCTCTAACTTAAATTGTCACAGGCAAAAAAAGCGATAGAAATTAATTTGTTCTCAGGACTTCTTAATACCCTCTTTGACTCTTGCTAAATGTTTCAGTGTCCAAAGTACAAGCCATTATCTACTGTACAAGATCAATCAATGCCTCGGAAAATGAAGAAGTGATCAACAGAGCCATGGAATATGCAAACACTGTCGTCAATCGAAAAGTGCCATACAGAGTACAAGTTGCTCCCCCTGTTTTACCATTTAGCGGTGATGATATTGACAGTGGAAATATCCTAGATGGGAGATTTATTAAAGTGAAAGCCACTAGTTCTTCCAATGGATGCTTTGTGGCTTTAGTAACAAGAGAGGTATTATTTCCCTTTACATCTAGCTAAGTGAAATTCAGAGATCAGTTATTTATTATATCTTTATTACAGGGTCCTAGTCTATATTAGTTATATATGATGACAATTCTTTATTTCCACTCTGTTTAGATATATACACAGTTGATAATGTCATATTGAGACCCAAAACAAGTGAATCGAACATCTAAAACTGAGGCTCACAAATTATTAAGTATTAAAGATATTAAAGCACCTAGCTAATAGAATGATTAATTATCAATATGTCCACATTGCTTCACAACTATCTGACATGCCTTTTCCTCCTGCAGCCTGAAGAGCAACAAGAATCAGCCAAACAAATTCTAGAGAGAGCTGCAGCAAAGGGCCTCCTTGGGCCAAAAGTCTCCAAAAGTGGGAAGCACAAAGAAACGGAAGAGGATGATACCGATGGACAACAACCAAATCATGATGAACATTCAATGAAAAATGACATCATTGTTCGTGAAAAACTACTCCATCGACGGGTAAGGAAACCACAGCAGAAACTTTCTTCACGAATCACTGCACCCATTAATGTCACGGCCAAAGTCCAAACACGCAACCTCACTTATAAGGGGTCAAGTGGGGGGTTTGGTCGCCACTCACAGACACGTCACTTGACCACACGTCCCAGTGAATCCATTGTGTCTCGACTTTACCGAAACCGCATGAGATCGGAGTCACCACCAGCTAAAGCAAAGACCACTCTATCAGAGTATCAGAGGATTGTAAAACATCCTGCACCATTTCGATAAGTGTTCATTCAGCCATTCTTATTTTGAGTTACCATCCACAGTGCTTAAGTGTACATATTTATGTATGAATCTATACTTTTGTAAAGTTTTCTTTATGTTTGTACATATGCATATTTTTACCAATTTATTTTTTAATTAAATGTATTCACTGTGTATATAATAAGATATATTTATATAACAATATTTAGATAGTAAAATTTATATATACTTTTATAGGTCCCAGTATTTTCATTTAATAGACAATATTTCCTATGTGATATTTATAAGTAACTTAGCTCGTGGTGCTAGATTAATAAACTAACTATTAATTAGGTAGAAATTAATCATTCAAAAACATATTTTGCTGTCTAAATGTGAACACTAATCTAGTAAATTATATTACATCTTTATTGAAGTTTTTATTTTGTATGTCACTATGTTGTATAAGGGCAGGCTTGGTGTTTCACAGTTGTATATACACATTCACACACCTGAGTAATTGTAATTGCTCTGGTTTTGCACATTGTTCAATTTAATATCCACGTAGGAAAGGAACAAAGAGCAAGACTAATATAGAGTTGTATGTCAGCTTAATTTATATCATGCTATCTTACTCATTAAATCAATTATTTACACCCATATTTGTGCAACAAAATGAACTAAATGAAAACATGTAGTTTGGAAAAACTACTGCTAATTTTTCAAACATAATTAAATTATTGTGATATATTAAATAAATTAATATATTTTTAAAAATGAGTCACCCTGGTACAGGGAGGTCAATTAAGCAATGACTTCATATGCAAAACCACGGATTCATTGTATCTAATTATTCCCATATAATTCTTAAAGTGATTAGGGGGAGATAACTAACAGTCCTGAGATATCCACTTTTTTTTTTTGATGACCAGGGAAATAAATCAGTTGAGTCAGAAAGAAGTGTTTACAGGTAACTGTATTGTTGTTTCTGTGTTTTGCTACAAAATGCACATCTTTTCAATTTTTATCGTTTGTTGGTGTAACTTTCTTGAAATTGTGTGAGTTTGCAAATATAAACTAACATCTTCTTTGTCGTGGTTGTTTTGTAACCTATTCAGTTTTCAACAATGTCCTATTATAAAGATATTTAATTGCTTCATTAGGCCTGAGGCTAAAATGCTAAAATTTTGTTTAAAACTGTACATAAATGTCTGGTTAGATTGGACAAAAAACGCACTGGTATTAAAACTATAATTGTTTTATTTTCCGTCACACTTCACCAAATGTATTTTTTATATTCTTTAGGAGAAAAAGCAGTAAGAGACAGAAGTAGGCGGGTATGTTATCATGTGATGCATTTCCTCATTATAGTTAGCACAGTAAATGCATTGTTTTTGTGAAGTTTAACTGAACCTTCTCATCACATAGTGTACGGTTTAATGACGTGATTGTGTTTTTTTGCACAACAAAGCTTAAGATTTATATAACTGAAAAGATCAGTCACAGCATTAAAAATTTAAAATCATCTGTTTTTATTGTTTAAATGTCAAAATGTGTTGATTTCAAACTAAAAACTTGTTTCTCTGACAACCATACAATGTTTTAAGCTCAAGTCTTTGTGTATGGTTTACTATCTTGTATGAGTTTCTTTTTAATTGTTTATAGGGATTCTGTATATCCGGCCAGTTAGAAATAAACCTAATGTTTTTATAAAGATACACAATTGTTTATCTTACTGAATAGCACATTAAATCCACGATAAATTCAACATCATGGAATGGAATTTTGTGTGCCTTAAAAGATGAACACATAGTACAGGGCTGGTTAAAACCAGAGACTATCCGTGATCACAAACTCTTCTTTATAGGGTTGACATTAAACAACTATGTATGTAAAGTGTTAACTACCCCCTAACTGTCTCACTTTTACGACTCTATCACTAGTAAGAAGTAAAAATGCCTGTTATCTTTTCGTGGATTTTGCGGTTATTCCCAAAGGATGACTAATAACACATATATTAAGAAAGAGAAGGATTCAAAATATAATGTTATTTTATGATTTATTATATTTTAAAATGGCATAAATAAACAAAATTATCGAACAATTTTTGAAAAGGGACCTTTGTTAATAACTCTTACTTTTCTTTGGAGATTTTTTCTTCAAAATTCCATGTATTTGTAGACAAGTATTTAAACTAAAGGTTTTTCTAAATTCGAGTTAATTTTTTAACAATTGATAAAACTATATTTAAAATATCAAAATACGCCCTTAACCCTCTAGTGCCCAGAACTAGTTTCCATTGGTAAAACAATTCAATACTTTGGAAATACATTACAAAGGCATCCAGCAATGTGAAACAATTTTCATTTTGTATTAAAATTGGAAAATACAGGATAACTCTGGGAAATAGTAAAAACAACAACCCAAAGGATTTATCTTCCTTAGGGATCTCATAAACACTATGACAAATTTGTCATACTGGGTGCTAGAGGGTTAAAAATATATGATATATGTTTTTTATATAAAAAAACTGCCGGATTTTTTTTTTTTCAGATATTGGCTTAAAGATTCTGAATTTCAAAAACTTACCGGAAATAGTTCATAAGAAAAAAATGATTTAAACAATAGCAGAAAAATTAAATTAGAGAAAATTTCCTAACAGGTGTAAATTATTCAACTCTGGATTGTTTTTAGATTAAATGAAAACAAGAGAAAAGCAATTCGCGATTGCTAAACAATATGCCCCCCAGCCCGGCAGTCCACACAACACGCACATTACTACAAGCTGTGCACCAAAAATTAACCTAATGAATTGTTATTTATAGCAATTACAGTAATTTATGCAGAAATCTGCATACTTCCGTGACTTTTTTGCTACGTTGGACATCTGCATAATTTCTGTAATTTTTTATCAACATTTGTTTCTTCTACGTTAAACATCTTCCTATACAGAAGAATGCAATATGGAAGTTTAAAAATCTAAGTGAAAAAGAGCTGTCAGATAAGGCCTGGACAGGGCTAATGTGCATAATATTTTTTTTTTTATACATTGCATATCGGCGTATATGCAGAATGCAGTCTGCAAGTTGTAATCAAGATACAGCCTGAACAAGCTTCCCCGGCATAGAGCTAATTTGCATAATTTATGGGGAAATTTGTATAATTCCGTGACTTTTTTGTCTAAGTTGCACATCTGCGTACATAGAAGAATGCAATATGCAAGTTTCAAAAGCCTAAGTAAAATAGTAACCAAGATACAGCCCAGACAAGCTTCCCTGCCATACAGAGCCAATTTGCACAATTCCGTGATTTTTTTTTCTACATTGCACATCGGCATACATAGAAGAATTCACTATGCAAATTTCAAAAGCCTAAGGGAAATAGTAACCAAGATACAGCCCGGACAAGCTTACCCAACAAATGGAGCCAATTTGCATAATTTATGGGGAAATTTGCATAATTCTGTGATTTTTTTTTCTATGTTGCACATCGGCATACATAGAAGAATTCACTATGCAAGTTTCAAAAGCCTAAGTGAAATAGTAATCAAAATACAGCCCCGACAAGGTTACCGAACAAAGGGAGTCAATTTGCATAATTTATGGGGAAAATTGCATAATTCCGGGATTTTTTTTGACATTGCACATCCATGTACATAGAAGCATGAATTATGCAACTTACAAAAGCCTAAGTAAAATAGTAACCAAGATACAGCCCGGACAAGCTTCCCGGACCGAGAAAGTAAAACCTATATGCCCCCCTCTCTTACTAGAGGGGAGCATAGTTAATAAACAACATGTTTTTTTGATTGAATGAAAAGGGGAATTACAGTTTTATTTATTGCATTCATTTTTTTAATGTATAATTAATTTAATTTCATTAAATGGTCATCTTCAGTTTCAGAGATGTCATCATCACTGGTTTCGTTTAACACCTTTGTTAGGGAGTCCTAGTGGGAGCAAGTAGTTTGTTTAAATGTGTATTCTAAAACCTGCATTAAATACACACTAATTGACTCATGTACCTGAAGCGATGATCACTGTTGACCTATAACCAAAGCGTTTGAGACCCATTTTGTTTTCTTATGGTTATTACTGTTGGTTATGTACAGATTGGAGATTTAACATATAATTGTGAGGTGAACATATTCCATTCATTTAAATTCTAATTTTGTCGGCATCCCATGGGAGAAATCACTAAATCACAACACATTATTTATGTCAAACTTATTGCATTACCAAGACTATAAAAAGATTTCAGGAAAAAAAAAAAATAAATAAATATGTAAAGTGAAAATTTTACCCTGACTAGCAGTAGAGTCATTAAGGGGTGGACAAGAGAGCAGGCCAAAATAACTCCATTGAAGGTTTGAGACAAACTGTTGACTTAGATATGAAATGAATTATAGTTTTAATGAATGATAAGTTGCAGGCATTACATCACATCTCACATTTCATCAGCAAAAAAACAGCCAGAGGAATACACCAGTATGAAATCCAAGGCCATTTTATAGCTATGGGTAATACACAGCCTCCCTGTGGCTAGTGTAGCCAATACTGAGCTAGCCATTTTTAATGCTTTGACTGCAATAAATATGAACTCAATATTTAAGGCCAACTTGATAGACCTAAACTTGGTCATGTAACATTTTTAGAAGCATACCATTGGCTATCTAAAGATTATAGTCTGGTACACATCATCATATGATAATGAAGGTTTCCAAATGTATGGGCCAGGAAGTGACTACCACAGGTTTGTTTTTTTGATTGGGGTTTAACGTCATACTCAAGGGTATTTCACTTATATGATGATGGATTGTCCACTTCGCACTGCATCTAGCCATATTATGGTGGAAAACCGAAAGGAAACATCATAAAAACCATCCCCGCAATTGCCAGAGCCACGACATGAGTCTTGCTCTTATACCTGATGGTCCACAGGTGGACTCGATCCGGTGAACAGTACATCGAAGCAGGTTCCGTTTAGTAAGAGACGCACTACCACTGAGCCATTGTTGCAGGCCCCAGGTAGAAACACAGTTAAAGATCTTTAGAAAACACCAATGTGGGTCAGAATAAATCACATGCAAAGTTACGAAAGGGTTACAAGAGCTCAAGTGAGTCACAATATATGCCCGGGGAATTCTGCATGTTGTGGTTATTAGCTGTATAAATTTGTGTCAATTTCATTGATTGGATATGGCAAGGACAGGACAGGACATGACAACAAATAGGATGCCTGATGCCCTTTACATTTGAGAGCATCAGGAAGTCATTGCCAACCAACCACACACGAATTTGAAAATTGATTTAAAAGAAGCATTTCCTTGTCAAGTTTTATCAACATCCCACTATGCATGTAGTTTCGGGAATGTGAACCTGGTGGCAATACAGTCTTGACATCTTGCCACATGGAATATTAACCACTGGTAACAAACAAAGACAGGACGGGACAAATACAGGACGACAACAACAGGTCGCAATACTGACACCACAAACAGATCGGCTTCCTGTTCCCCTTTAGCTCTGAGAGCACCAGGGTAACATGAAGCTCCCTCCAATCGCCCGCTCAAGTTAATGTCAGATATGGTACCACTGCTAGACGTGGAAATACCTCACCTGGCCATTACCCTCTGAATTCCCACACACAGTGAGATATGGTTCCTCAGCTAGAAGTGGAAATACCTCACTTGGCCATTACCCTCTGGTTTCCCACACACAGGGAGATATGGCTCCTCAGCTAGAAGTGGAAATA
>JAVFBW010183229.1:0-20064 GCA_034783835.1 Mopalia ciliata
TTATATTGTTTAATACTTGCCAATTAAATATACAGTACCCATAGCCTACATTTTTTTCATAGAATTTTTGCTTTGAACATCTATTTTTTTTAATATTGGAATTTTTGGATGTTTTTTGTCATTAGCCCAACAATGGGTTATTCAGGATTAAATAACAGAGTAAAAGTTTTAATTATATAGCATGTACTTAGGTGATATGAACATCGACATATGTAAACATATAGTAATCTATCCTCCTATTACTTAGTAGTCCACATTTACTATAACAAATATGTTTCCACGCCTGTAAATACGACAATTGGTAAACTACAAGATACCTAACTCGTTTACAATGGAAGGGCTTTTATTAGTTTGATTAAGTTTGGTCCTGATATTGATTACTTCGGGAACGCCAATGGTAATCCTATTATCTGGAGGTGTGGGGTACACAACAGTATAAGTATGTTTGATTGTAAACATCAATTATGATTTTGAATCACCAGATACCATGATATCAGCATAACAGGGATATATTGTAGTAAGGTCAATTGCAGATATCTATGTCTACTAGGACAGATCCGTTATCCTTCAATATGATGTAAAATATATTAGATTTTGTTGTTTCTTTGAAATCTTACACTAACAGTGTAGAGTTGTCTGGAGCACAGTCAACCGGATGAACTGTGATAGAAAGACAAATTATAAACTTCCTGTGTAAAGCCCAGCTGTGAATCGAAAGCAAATTTGAAATTAGACCTACGTCTATCTGTCAGTAACTTTGTATATATATGAACAACCCCTTAAAACAATACGGGTATCAGTTAATAAATTTGAAAGCGAGGCATAATCCATATGTTCACATTTAGGATGTTTCAACATTTAAGGCTTTGCTCTTGCAGAAACGGATATTGACTAGTGCAATTAAGAACATGTCCTTATTGCAGCTGTCGTGTGATTGCATGTGTATTGTTAGAAGACAGGTTTCGTTAATTGGCCACCCGAATTATTTATGATTAGGAAATCGCAACTGAATACTAAAATGTCCCGTTGTGTCTTTAGAAATCTTCTATAAATATCAGTACCATGTTCCACTCCCATTCCACATACTGTGAATAAATTACAATTAATTGCTACCATTTGTTTCTCAGGCTAGAAGAACTATCAATATATATTAAACAAATAATGTCAACTAGAACTGACCTCCTATCCTCGAATGGCATCTAATTACCTTCATCAATACTGAACCACCGTAATCTCCACCGACCCACTCAATTTACTGTTCCACCTGTCTTGCCGGGAATGAACAATAATTGCAGTTCCTGCAACGTGATATTCTTGTTATAAATTGCGTTCAGTCCGTTTTGGACAGGTGGAAACGTAAATAGAACACTACACAAGAGAGTACAATCAACGGTATTGTAAACTTTACCTAACTGTTTAGTTAGATTAAGTCTATTGACCAATCCCTACAATTAAGCCACTACGAGTAGTTAGGTAGAGTCAAGTGTTACCCTTTAGCTTGGCACCTCGTCACCTTTAATTTAACTCTGATGGATGGAGAGTAGAGAAGGAATTGATCACCGTCGAGTCCGTGCTATATCACCGATAAATCCCAGACATTTTGCCCCTGACAGAATGTTTCTGACAATATCAGGGCACCGTTGCTCGTTTGAAAGTAACGTAATAGGCTAATGTGAGATTTGAAATTATAAGACAATGATATTTAGTTGTTTACTTATCAAAACAAGCAGGTATTCCCCCAATTTACTCAGTCGCGTGACGTAAAATTGTAATATAGATTAAACATGTATCTAAAAGCCAGAGGGACATCATGTAGATATTTGTTGTTCAAAGGTTTACTTTGTATTTTAGTCTATTTACAAAATTATCTTTTCTTTACAACATCAAGGCGGGAATGCGGTTATCATATAACAAACGCAAGGCTGTTTTCCAATGAGCTTTATAAAGAAAACGGTTACTGTGAAATGTCAAGATGTAGAATATCCTCAAAACGAAATGCTGCCTCGTGCTAAACGCTGAAGGGTGGATGGAGGATAAATGCAGACCAGTCAACATAAACTATGTAAATAAAAAGATTTATGTTATGTTGTCAACATAACAAGTAAGAATTCTTAACATTTAATTTTATTTTTTACCTTTTTATATATTTAATGATTGTCTTGTCAGTTGCTGTGTTCTCCACACATCGATGTGACAGAGCGGTTTCCGGCAATAACTTAATACTAAATATACTCGGCCTAAACTATGAAGTTCACGATTCTCATCAATTTCTAAAGGCTAAGATAATTATACATTTGGAGATGTGGTACCGAAGATCAATGACGGTACTACACGGATTTGGCTTTATTACACATATATAAAGGCAAGGCATATTTTCTTGACTGGGGTTTAACGTTACACTCTAAGGTTTTTTTTTACTTGTATATGAGGACGGATTGTCCATTTTACAAAGTGGTTTGCCTAAAAACGATGGAAAACCGTGAGGAAACCTCGTAAAAGCGACCCGCAGGATTGTTAAAGTATGCCTGCTGTTGTATGGAGTGTTTAGAGCCAATCATCTTATTATATTCATTACTACATCGAACTCCATCTTCCCATTTCAAGTTAGGTCCGTTCGTTTCAAGACAAGTGTATATCATCGTCTGTATATTTGTCTGCATATGTCACATATGTCTACATATGTCGCCTAACAAGCTTCGTTTTAAAGTTGCTGGCTCAGCGTTATTTAACACTGAAACGGCTATCGGTGATTACCTCCAATGTTTCCCCAAGTTGGGTACAAGGCTTTAAACATTTAAATGGATATATAAATGACCTGTCACCACGAAATGAGTCGCATGTCGCACATACTGATTTTGAGCTCCAGGTCTCCAAAAGTTAAGTGGCGTGAAAAAATATTTAAAAAAACTGTTAAATCATAAATACTTCGTTGATCATTCATTTACACAGTAATTTCAATCAAAATCCAAGTTGAGATATGAAAAAGATTGTTTTAGCCCGGTTTTGTAAGGAATGGAGATGTAAACAATGTGTCATTTCTCGCTAACTCTCGAAGATTTTTCGATTAAAATGTCTCCAGCAAGAAAAAACGGATAGCAAATGCATTCCATGATATTCACACAAGTAATTTGCACAATATAGTTGATCTCAGTGTTGTTTAATATACAATTAAAAATTATTTTGTAGACTTCATAACAGCAACTTCTAAGCTGATTTTCTCAACAACAAAAACTGCTTTAGGGCAGCAAAACTTGTATCTGTACAAAACGTGTAATTAATCAGTCAAATTTTGAGATAAATAAAGGGTTTGGACAAAATGAGACTGGGAAAAACGGTGAACAGCATTCGCGAATGACCAGCCAAATATCAAATAGGTTCATCATGGTGTCCTACTCCCGCTTATTTATATTATCTCTGCATACAGTATGAATGTGTTATGCCCGAAGCAGGCAAAAGCAAGAATAATTTATCAGTTTTGGCATGGTAATCTACACAAAGATCACCTATAGAGCTGAAACTGTAGACATTGATGACTATTGTATACAATAGATGGGACAGTCACCTGGGAAGTGGGTGGATTTGGTAATAAATCCCACAGTGATTTTGTTTTCACTATTGTCCTGGCCCTTGTTATATCAGAACAAATTTATAGGACAGATCGATATTTATAAAGCCCCCTGAATAAGCTCGACATCAGATTAAATAGAAGAGTTCTTTACTCAGCACACATTTTATTGACATCTGCAAGTAAAGGTTAGGCGGCCAGATTTATCCATTACTAGGTGAAAAGCTTTTGTAAAGAATATGCAAACTTCATTTCTCTAGCATTCTGTTTATAAATGACGCATTAATACAGACTAACCTCCAGCGACGGATAGGACGTCAAGAATAAACGAAGCGCTGTTGGCTTACATTCATACACTTTTCCAGAAACGCTTAGACTAGCAGTACATAGACTTAACAATAAATATAATTTCAGGTTAAAAAAGACACGATGAAAGGGGTAGCTTGAACTATTGGGTCCAAAATTTACACAAATCTGTATCACTTATATTTTTCATACAGATATATACTATTATTAGAAATAATGGTTCTTTAGGGGCTCTTTAGAAACGTGTGCAGTTCTGTAAGGATGGTTTTATAAAGAATTATCAGGATAAAAACGGTAAACTGAAAAAAAGATAAACTAAAAGGGAGAAATACTTGGAACAGTATTGGTATTTCGCGCTGATCTATCACTGTGTTGATCTATCACTGTACGCAACAAACTATTGACATGCGCACACACCTGTCATAACACGAAAAGAGGCCGATTTGATAGCCAACTATCTATACCTATTTCAGGTGTTGGCAGATTCTACATAAACATTGGTTTCAACACTGCTTAACACAGACACACTCTTAGAAATAATGGTTCTTTTGGGAGTTCTTTAGAAAAATGGACAGTTCTATACGGACAACAACGGTTCTTTGATAAAAAAAAATGTTTCAATACTCTGAACAGTTAAGTGAGGGTACTAACAAACTCAAAAAGGGTTCCACCAGCGCCATTACTAAAGAACCCTTTATGGTTCCATTAGAGCCATATTTTTCTAAGAGTGTAATGAAAAAGTTGATTCAATTTGAGCCATTTCATTTATTTTGCCAGTAAGCTTATTATAGTCATTGGCATAGTGTTGGAGATGAATGGGATTATCAAAAGAATCTGTGTTCCCATGTGTCCCCTATGTCATAAGTTGACGTGTAATTCCCGTGATCAAGTAGATTAATTGCTATTTCAAGATAATCAATCACTGTACGCAACTGTGGCATGCCACACACTTGTTAATAGCATACAAAGAAACTGAATTTGACGGCCAAATTTCTATAACTATTTCAGGTGTTGCCAGATTCTACATAGGCATTGGTTTATTTTTCGAAAACGGAGATTGTTTGTTTGTTAAATTGGGGTTTAACGCCGTACTTAAGGTTAATAAACCACCCCAACATCACTGGCAATTCGAGATCGCGAAACAAATACAAGAGACTGACAGGCTAAGACAAATGCTTCTCAAACAGATCGGCTTCCTGTTCCTTTATCGCTCTGAAAGGACGAAGGCAACATGAAGCTCCATCCTACCACCCTCGGTCTATCATAGAGAATGCATCATAAAAAGGCAGTGGGGATATCAAAGTGGTGCTTTCCATGTTTCTTTTAGATTTTTTGGAAATTCTTTCTGAAATATGTATTTTGTGTTTTTAAATCATTACCTCAGGTTAAGCAGACAAAATTAGTCCACTTAAATCGTTATTTAAACACAAGTTCTAAAAACAATTGTGTCATAATGGGTTTCTCTCATTTAACCTAGGGTTTCAACAAATCTTTAATTCACCATAACAGAAATAAAATTAATTTAATTTTCATCTTTCAAAATTAAATTTCAATATAGATGGAAACTGGGCCACATATCTGGTTTAAGATGACATTTCTCTTTATATTTTTAAAATGCACAAGACATTCAGCTGAGAGTCGTATTTTACTTTACAAACTAAAATCTCTGCATATTAATGTTACAACCCCAGAAATAATTTTCAATCCTCCAGCTCAAGTTAGACTAAAGTATTCAATGCCTTCGGTGATTTTATACTGCGTTTGCGAAGATTTACTATACATTCCTAGCAGTGAAAATACCTCAGTTTTAACACATTTGCGCAGTTACTGTACGTGAGTTTAATGTGACTTCCTTTTGTATTCATTTGTCTTTGTGTTTATAAGCTATACCTGTGATGAATATTAATGTATGAAAGAATATATGTATATACCCCTTATTCTATTACGCTAAACACGTCTACAGAAATTACCATTTAGCCATTATAATTACTATGCCAGACCATACAGTTTCTTAAGTTATATCTTAAGACAGCTCAATGTTAAGTTCTGGCGAAAATAATACTCTTTGTTTTGCTCTCATCAACACCAATAGAAACTCCAATAAACTTAATTGTAAACAATGATTCAAATGACTGATTGATGGAATGATTAATCGATTGACAAGTGATTCGTGCCGTGCTCAAATGCATATCACTGCATTTTCATGCCGAAACTAGCATTACCTTAAAAAGTGAAATAGTTTGCTTTGTTGGGATGTTAAATTTCTTCCATGTAAGAAACGACATCATTACTACTCTCCAAATAAATTATCCACACGCAAATGACATGGATTTTTCTCCAGTATGCCTCTTTTACTGGGCAGTTTGAACGTTAGGGAAGTTTGTAGAGAATGCAGAATGCTGCCGACACAGCTGCTTTCACCGTATAGTATATTGTCCGTGCGAATCCAACGATGTTTCGTCCTATGAGGATTCTATATCTATTTACTCTGAAATATTAATCCATTTAATTTGGTGTGAGTGCAGTGTTCACTAGAGGAATACTGTCAATGGACAAAATGCTTGTTTATCGGCACCACAGAGAAGAATTTACCGATTTCTATCTGACTGCACAAAATATAAGAGAGTTTCTATTCAATACTTTATATGAATAAAATATTCCTATACATCAGAGATTTTCAGTAACAAAAAAGCAATAACGTAATTGCTATTGTTGTTTATATAATTTTTTTGAACTGCTGTAGATAGTGACTAGCGAGGGAAATTTCATTAGATTAATTCATGGCGCATAGTTTTATCATTGACATACTCTATACAGCTTAATACACGTCACACTATACGTATTCATTTATGAATGACACATGTTACACTCTGATATATCATTTGTGCTAGATATGTAATATAAGCAGCCTTTTATGTTATTTTTCTAGGCGTCAATTGTTTCATCTATCTCTGGTGTGATTTTTAAAAATTTGTATTTACCATTTGATAAGTAAGTCCATCGTGCAGTTTATTAACAGATTTTTAAAACATTTTTCTTAAGAAAATATCGTGAACTTCTGACTTTTACTGGTAAATGAAAATTCAAGATGAATGCCACGGACAAGAGGATAGCCTGATCAAGGCTGCTATATATGCTAATATATCCATATACTTTCCCGTAAGCTGTCAAACAGTTATGACTATGACTAGTGGAAAAAAAAGACAAGTGGAGAAGGCTGAATACCATAGCTGCCTTTGAAATCAGTTATAGTCCAAATATAGTTTGGGTAAATCTGAGCCATTGAGCACGGCGTTAAATACCAATCAATCAATCAAGTCGATATTTAAATCTTACCCGCCTGGAAGGTAAAAGATCAGATTTCAGACAAGTAGCATTGTTCATATCTTTCAGTGTATCTTTTCTTGTTTCAAACAAAAATGTACTTTACTCCAAGTAGAATATTCCTAACAGCAGAATAAACTTGAAGAAGCAATCATTTTTGCCGATAAATATTCAATATATGCAACACTTTTACTTAAGATACGAAAATAACATTTTATAAGGTGCAGCATTCTTTGAACCATTGTGTCAACCTATTTTATTTATCAGCATGGAGGATATGTAATATCGGTTTGTCTTAGCATACTTACGGTACCTGGAAGACCATCCCTTGCGTAATATTTAAGAAAGTCTTTTTACTTTTTAGAAAACATTAAATAAGTAAATATGGTTGAAAAGATGAAGGAACAACCTTTCCCTAACTAAAAAAAAAGTAGTTAACATTGTGTGTTTGTTTAAGTAGCGATTTCTGGTGGATTAAAACCCCGTTATATAACGAAATTCCCCCCACTATAGCGTTATACAGTCATCTATCAGTATGGCCCAAGTCTTAAGTACACTATCTTTTACTTGCCAACAGAAGAACGCCGTTTTTCTATAATAAAAAGTGACCAGTTCATGTTGTATACCTTGTGTTGTTTCGAGAACATAAGCACGGTTTGTTTGTTTGTTTGATTGGGATTTAACGCAGTATTCTGTGGTATTTCACTTATATGACGACGGATTGTCCACCAAACATTGTTACTTGCCTTATTTCGGTGGAAAACCGAAAGGAAGCCTGGTAAAAAAAACAAAAAAACCGGGATTGCCAAGCCACATCTTGTGACTCACTCATGGTGTCGTTGTATGCACCCACTTTTCTGCATCTCAATAAAGAATTACTATTTGAATGTATCCTGTCACAGTGTGCTTTACTGGGTCCCATAGAGTGTCTTTTCCTTGACAGTACTCATCTACATATTTTTTTTGATGCAGAGAAAGAAATTAAGCTTGCCTCCTGCGGGATTTTGAAGTCTTGGTCCGTTGAGATAGCCAGGCCAGCGCTCCAACCGTCTGAGCTACCTGCAATAGTTTTATTGTAGAACAATTTTCCCATATATGCACCTGTATTGGCCAACCAAAATCACAGTCAGTTTATGTTTAATCAGTACGAAACGATCACCAAGAATTGTTTAACAAACGGAGACAACGCTGGTATCACAGACAGCATTTCACTAACACATCAAATTACCTATGCATATGTATATAGCATATTTTTCTCTCTTCATTTATTCAAAATCAATATATACATATATACCTAACCTATATGTATACATTACCTAAAACCATTGTAATTTAAACGAAAATAACTTAAGAAGTGTCACTATATTTGTCAACGAGCGTCAGGTCAGGCGGAAGAGAATGCGAGAACAGGAAAGTGTCTGGCCCTGGGTCTAACATATTTCTTCGGTTTAGGAAGATACCAATTGATCTATGAGTAAAAGTCAGTTTCTATACTAATTTATTACGTTACCGAACATTTTTTCATTTTAGTTTTATAATTTCATAGTTTTATAATAATAGTAATAAACTTTATTTACAGAGGGTGCAATGCATAGTTGTTCACCCAGTCAGCATAGTGCTCGCGTCTACTCAAGGGTACTACACACACACGCACATTTGCTCACACGCACGTATGAACACCAGATAGTTAGTACATACAATGAGAATACCTAATGTGTCATAAGTGAAGTAAGTATCTATACAAAATACCCCCAACGACCCATTGCATGAAAACAGCTGTGCATGGTAGTATTATACGTAAAGGAAGATAATTACTAGACATTTCAAACAATGTTTTGTCTGCCTAAGGCTATTATATCAATTTTAATAAACCCTCACATCAAATCGGAAAACAAACAAACTACTCATTGTATGTGCGATAACCCAGACATGTCATGAAACAGATAGTAGATATTTAAGTAACAGCCATTGCTAAAGATACAGCTGTGTTCACAATAATAGTTACAAAGCCCTGGGCCCGGTTAATCCACTATTAAACGACATCATGCCATCTCTAACCCAATGTAAGCGATATAGTGATGCTTGTTGATTAATGTTTTAGCTCACACTAAATGACATGACCGTATAGTGAAGTTTGTTGAATATTGTTTTAAATCACACTTAAGGATATAACCATATAGTGATGTTTGTTGAATGTTGTTTGAACTCACACTTAAGGACATGACCATATAGTGATGTTTATTGAATGTTGTTTGAACTCACACTTAAGGGCATGACCATATAGTGATATGTATTGAATGTTGTTTGAACTCACACTTAAGGACATAACCGTATAGTGATGTTTGTTGAATGTTGTTTTAACTCACACTTAAGGAAATGACCTAATAGTGATGTTTGTTGAATGTTGTTTAAACTCGCATTTAAGGTCATTACCGTATAGTGATGTTGTATAATGTTGTTTGAACTCACACTTAAGGACATGACCTAATAGTGATGTTTGTTGAATGTTGTTTGAACTCACACTTAAGGACATGACCTAATAGTGATGTTTGTTTAATGTTGTTTAAAATCAACTTTTTTTCTTTGTTGCCAGTGGTGTCATTGGGCTAGCACGTCATCATGTGAAAGAAATAACCGTAAACTACAATCAAACAAACAGGCATGCAATTTAGAAATTCTCACTATTATATTTCGCTTTATTCGTGTTTGCTACATCAACTGTACATGGTCTGTGTCTTGTTCTATATGGCAATGAACCACCAACGAAAAAACGTGAAAAATTACTGAAACCTTGACAGGTATATTCCCCCCTCTTCGCCACTGAAATCACCAGTTCATATTTAATACAGTTTACATACTCAAATTTAGTATGATAAAGGGCAATATCAATGCAGCTTAGATTGCGTCATGTTATACAGCCAGTCATCTCTGGATTCAACTATATATACGGCATTATCATTTAGATATCAATTCAATGGTATGGGAACTAAGTGAGCAATTGATAACACACGACAAACATATAAAAGTTAATAACACTCAACCAAACTACAATTGTGTTTGATTCTCGAATTACCTCAATGTCTATACACCACAGCACATTCATTTTCATCACATAATTTGGTTTTAATAAACAACCCGGTAACATTTAATAACAAGCAATTCAAATAATGTATATATATTTTTTTTATCCCGAACATGATTATATTTCAGTGTAATACAGCCATGTGATATTTGTTCCATATATTCACGTGTCGGATTCACGCTCCCACACTCTTATTGTTCACTAACACAATTCAACCAATGAAATGCTAAAAACTATTTCCTTAATTTTAAATAAACGGACAAAGACCTAATATTTTATCAAAATCCAATTGATCATAGATTCACAAGCACACACAGCGAAATATATAAATAACCCCATCTACAATAATACGCACGCAATGCTATATAGGAAGACAAACGCTATAGAAGCAAACACATTCAAAATTGAAAGGTAGTCCTGGTCTAAGGAAGGTAAATCAGCTATCCAATAAAATGGACTCAAATATCCTGATTATTTTGAGAGTCGGAATGAATTACTCCCAACAACTGGTGAAGTCTAAATGACAATGTTCAGATTTAATGGGGTTTTGAGTCTAAATTTATCGAATAACGCAGTGAACAATCATTAGCATTTTACATGCTTCAATTGTTTTTCTAAAAAACATCACAATACTCCCTGTACGTCTAACTGACATGGTGCAGATTTTGTCTTAGCCGATATCAGCTGCTATATTAAGCTTAGGAATCATTCTAGCTGTGTATATGTCGTGATATATTCCTGATAAACAGACTCAGCTCAACCTTTATGGCTGTCTTAGATAGCAAAAACATCTGATTACTCTTATTTGGGCAATTTTAGAATTATTAAAATATAGTTCCTTGTGCTGGCATCTGTTGCTTTATTTACAAGCGCAAATAGAGACGCTGCACTTACTTGAACATGTATATTTTTAATGTAGATAAAGGAAGTCTCTAGTTATCAAGGCCACCACTCTAGTCGTATGAGCAATAAAGGGACACGACAGACGATCAATGATTATATTTATCTGGTCCTATATTTACTTTGAATAAAAAAAGTTATAGATTGACACACATAAACCTGCATCAAGTTAAATAAAACCGGTCAATAAATATCGAATCAGGAATGGCAGCTTTCTGGCTAATTTGAGCTAACATAACATCAACTAATTACAGCTGCTGAATTATGTAAGAAAGCGTAATCAGAGTTCAATAGAAGATTCAGAGTAACTCTACCAATGACGTCCTTGTGCGATGTATGTAATGTAGATCACAGCATCTCACATTTCTTTTTTGACTGTCAAAAGTTTAACACCGCCAGGGGTATATTCTATACTAAGCTAAGACAATCTAATATCTGTAATCCTTCAATGTAATCTATTCTAAATACATAAATGAACAGAAACAAGTTATGTCAGACAGTGGCGAATTTTTTTAATAAGATGCCACAGATTCAACTGATGTTGATGTAGACATATGTTTTGTAGTACCTTAATTGTTGTTTACTGAATTGTTCGGTTCATTTCAAATTTTGTCAATGTTTTTTTTTGTATGCTAACAAATAATGTCCACGGTATTACATATATTGACATCACTGTATTTTTTAAAACATACAAATAATGGGCATGGAGACTCCAAATATCAATCAACCAGCCAACCAACCAATGACCTCGGAGGCGAAGCTATTCTTTTATGTTTTAATTTCATTTTTAACTCACTCAGTTCGTTTTTGTATTATATGATATATACTGATTGATATAATAAATTCAGTTGATTATTAATAACTAGATTTCACTTTATTCCACTTTCTATATTATTTCTTAGACCATGCTTGCAATTACAACACATAAATGACGAAGAAAAAGAGACAAATGACAATAGCAACTGTTAATTGTGTTTCTTTTTTTTATTAATTTGCATTGATACTTTAATACAGCCTGTGTTCGGTATGTGTTTGGAAAACCGGGTAAAAACCTCACAAAACCCTCTCACGATATTAAAACAGATTTACTTGTTCTTTATTGGCCATAGTGAACCCAAACTATAGAATCCTATTGTATATGTATCTTGCAGGATAATTACTCAAATATAAAACCAATTAATACACAACCAAAACAACAACAGAAAATAATTATATTCTGATTAAACAGTTCAGATATATTTATATAATTATTTTATGGTTTAAACTACAGTTAAAACTTGTACAAAATGTATATTTATTATTTAATAATGGAGTTACGACTACAGCTCTATGCTGGTGTAAAACAGCTTGTAGAGAGGTACGATATAACAACAATCGAAAGTGAATCTGAATTCAGTGATTCAGACTGACAGCAAGGCATTAAAAAAACGAGCACAATCTCTGAGGAACAATGAAATTATGCGTTGCGTAAAACAATTTTCCCTTCCGATCAGGAAGTTATGTGTCATGTGGCCAACAAGGAATAATGACCGGCTGTCAAACTGATTGGATTTAAACATTAAACACCAGGGTTCACCCAATTAAGTAAATCCAAATGTCTCCCGGTCATTTTCTGCGCAGTTGTATAGTTACATTTTCCACAACGTCAAGGTGTGTCAGACGATTTCATCGGCCAGCAGTAATGGATGGAGCTGTGCATTTTACAAAACACAATCATCTGACGCTTCAGGAGTTATATGAAGTAATTACAAGGGCAATATTACTTTTCGTTTGATTTTGGATAGAAAATGTATAAAAGGTTGATAGAAGATTCCAGGCACACTATATATTGTTTAAATGTGCTTTGATGTTATACTCAAAGGTAATTAATGTATTTGATGACCAATGGTTCATTTCTTACTCTGCTAAAATAGGCCCATGGTGGAAAACAGAAATGAAACAAAAATCATCCAACACAATGCCAAGTCATCTTATAGGCTTCTCTTACATTTATCGAGATCTAGGTGGATTCGAAATGCTTAAACGTTAAACTTTGTCCGTGGATTGATGAATGTACAAGATTATTGCTTATATTTGCTTTGCGCTAAACATAACGAAATCAGAGACTTCCTCAATTCAAGGGTTTAGAAAGCATGAGATATGATAAGTTTTATAAGTTACATTCATTGACGTCTGCTAGGGAAGTAAAATGGAACATTGATGTGTTTATGGAGACATTTTCATTCTAACATGTAGCTACAATATGACGTTTAAAAAAACAAGTTTTGTGTACACTACTTATAGTACTATATTTAGCCATTTACAAAACAGGCTATCTAAATCAACCGTCATGGGATGCTATTCATCATTTCGGGTTTCTCCCACATACTCTGATCTTAGTCTTCATTGTTAAGTATAAAATTAAAGTGTTGTGTTCTGGGAAACACGTATCGTTACTTCCGGAAACTGTAGATAAAGCTGCTAATATTCAATCTCTTGAAAATCCGTCTGAATATGGCCTTGGTTTGGGGCGTTTTACATTTAATCGACATGAAATAACCGGACTTTAACCTAGTAACGAACTAGAATATAGTCCCATAAAAAGATATTAATCAATATAGTGACATGTATAGGACGTTGCCATCAAGAGCTGAACGTGTTGTGTACTATAGTATATCTCAACTACAAGTGCACTTTTTTATACCGTTCTTTTCAAATTTAGCAAAGCACGGAGCACATTAAATTCAATAGAGGTAATTAATTTATATCCAACATATACAGACTGTCTGCTTTAATATCAATAACTGATAGAAGCTTGTGAAAATCATATGTTACCAGGAGTTCGAAAACTTGATGACAAAAGCAGTCCATAATTCGATTTAATATGAGTGTTAAACTGGTTAACAACACATCTGGGAAGCTAAAAGCGCTTGCGTACGACTTTTTGACATTAAAATGTATTACATTTCCGTTCGAAACTGCAAGATATGAGGTTACAATTCATTACAAATCAACGAAGTGAAAAATAAATCACAATAACACTGTGGTTGACAATGAATATTAAGAGTTTTTTTTGGTTTTGTGTAACAAAGGAGCAAAATTATCTAAAAAAAAGTTTTTAGGAATTGACAATTTAATTTATTCTGGTCTTTTTAGGTATTTGTATTAATGCTGCTATGGTATTCAGTTGACACAAATGACATAATAGTTCTAATTTCTCTATATTCATCCAGCCAACATTTTAGACGATAATTAATCCTCCGAAACTCAACATATATTTGTCTATGGTATGCTATTGATTTTGTTCTGAACAAGTTCAGACCTTAATTTTGAGCACATCTAACCTTTAACGAATTACCTATCAAAAGTTGACATTCTCAGTTTAACTGATCATTTAAAATCTCATTTTTTTAAATTTTAACTGTTTAAATCAATATTATGTGGTAGCTGTACCAATAATAATAATTGACATCAGTTTCCCCAAATATTTGTTTGATAAAACTTTACCATTTAACCTTAAAAATGGGAAGGTGAACATTTAAACATTTGATGATACAAAAGACATTAGGTATAGCTATATACTGTGAGGGAATAATAGAGACTTAATACTAGTCTCAAAGTATTTAAGTAAAACAAAAAAAGTGTCAAATGTCATAATTCCCATGGTGGAGTATAATTATAGGTCATATACTGTACCCACCATATTATCTATGCTTATTTTCCACATTGTGTGCTAGTTCACTTGTTTATTTAACTATTTTATACTAGTTTTAACCTCCCTTCTTCTGACTTTACAGCCATATGTACTGAAACGTTCTGCTCTATCACCGAAAAAGAAATGATTTTCTAGATATTATAAAATTTTGTTTCCTCATTTCTAAATGTCGTTTAAAATTGGAATAGACAGTTTGTAGAATTAGAACTTCGGACAACCCTATAGGATACCACAACCATTCCGTTTTTGATAGGTGTCATTAGTGGGGAATTCCCCATGGGACATAACTCTTGGTGTAGGGGATAACGCCTGCAATAGTTGACACAGTAGTATTCGGCATAATATTAAGTTGACATGAGTCACAGTCCGGAGTGTTACTCCGAGTCGATCAGTTCTGTGCTGACTTCTGCTTACAGCTTTGACAGGTACATTGCCTTTTAAATACGGGATTTTTTCTTGCCATTACTTCATCATTATTAGTTAGACTATCGAAAGGCTTTTAAACTGAATACAGAATTATTCAAAGTGGTGTTGATGATATTTAAATAGTTTTAAATTGTATTATGGTATTCGAAATGACCCTAACTAAATGGATAATAGAAATTCAATCAACTACTCATAAGGTATGGGCCAACTTATATTCCAGTCGTTGTACTAAGTCTTTATAGGTCGCTCCCCACATCAGTGACCGGAACCTTAATGTTCCGTGCCAGCCTCATTTGCTTGAATTCGTCCTTAATAATATGTCTGTCAAGCGAACCCAGAACGTAAAATACACAGTCTATGTGACTGGCTCGTTTTATAGCGATTAACTTATATCATTTTCGTTCCTTTACAAATGCACAATATTGTGGATAATGGGGGATACAAATTTTCATTACATACCAGTCGAAATATCGCAGAGGAAAAAATAGAACGAGTTCACAGTGTGGAGAATTGATTCAATCACTCCAATGCTCTATTTCAATAGCGTCTTAAACAGCGGTTTAGAAAGACAAAATGACTCATGGTCATGCATTGCATCATCTTACATGTATGCAGCCAGTCAGACCATTAGACAAAGATAAAGATGATGAACCGCAACAGGAACATTTTTATCTGTCAATCAGGATATTTGGCTCTCATGACCGACAGAGAATTGCCGATAAGCTGTAAAAACACAAATTGAGTATCGACAGAAACTCTGGGGATTTCACCCTTGTAAAGATACTGTGAGCGATATGTAGACGAAAAATGTAAGCTCGTATAGACCTATTGCTATTGAGAAGATGTGTATCTAGATTTGGCAAAATTCTTGAATTTCGTCTTAAGAAAACGCATTTTTCAAACAATGGTGTTTATTATGACAAGACAATTTATGTCACAATAAACTATTATGAATACAGACGATTTACTATATGACGGCAAAATCAATTGGTTTAAATCGACAGGATTATATATACCAATTTCTAGCACGAGTTACATTGAGGCACTTTTCCAATTTTGTACAGCAATCCCGTTCCTGTTTCTTGGACCAAATAAATGATTTCTTAAGTCCATTGTTGAAAGTCTGTTGTGTTGCAGAACATCTAAATTAATAGTATCTGGTTAAGCAATTCTTGTTTGGTGCTCGAACATAAGTCTTCGATACCACTGATGATGATACAGACAGATGTATCTAAACGTTGTGCTCCATCGCAAAACAAGACGTGGTTATCAATAAATTTTATAGTTATGTTACTCCACTGTTAAATGTCGTTAAAATCTGAAAGAATTTGCCAAAATTGTTTGCCTGAATGGGATGTAGCTCCGTATTTACGTTTATTTCACTCCTTAATCCGTGCAAATGTGTAGCAAAGGGACCAGTTTTCGGCCAGTAATTAAAGTCAGTCCAAAACTGTAATGCCCTAAAAACACATTTTGTATTGGAAGAGTTGATATACTATAAACTTGTTGAAAAAGTGTTTACGGCATTTGGTTTAGAATCTTTCCATGTTTCGAGTTTTCCATAATTTTTTAAACAATTCATATCTTTATTTGTATTATTTGAGTGGCATAGGTGATAATTGTCGGGACGGTATGGTTATGTGTAAGAAGTGAATTCAATTGTGATGCGATTCCTGAATACATCGTTGTCGAGTTTGACTTGTGTGTATACGCTATTGTAAATATGTAAGCATTCAGGTTTATCCTGTAACAGTTTTATAAATACCCCACTTATTGTTGACATGATTCAGGCCAATAACGATCTTAGGCTCTACACCAAAACGTCAAACGTTAATGAAATCAGAAGTGGCACTCCATATGACTATTGTGTAGTATAAGTTTAATTTGACATTCTGGAATACTTTTCTTTGCTATCATCCATAGCTATGCTTTGTTAGACACTGTAAAACAATGAACAAAGATATATAATGTTGGCAATATGCTGGGCAATATGCTGGGATCATATAATATGTGTGCAGAAAGAAATACCCACACCTCATAGCAATAGGGGAGGTTCAATCTTAGATTTATGAAGGAATTGGATGACATGGCTAGTAGACTGAACGCAGTAACCAGGCAACAACTACATTTAATCAAAAACCTTCTGTTTTCCTACTTGGGAGGTAGTACCACACTTCTCTGGCGAATTTGGCAATCACAGACTTTGTTGAAAATTCATGAACGTGGGTAATAATCAGCCAGGACCTGTTTGGCCAAGCCGACAAGTGGTATAAGGGAATCAAACCGAAATCTTTAAAATGTACATATATACATTAACGTATTAGCGTTTAGTGCTATTTATCTATTATTTTGCCAACGTTTGTCTATACATAGCAGCAGGCCTTTGAGCAAACATTTTTGTTAACACACTAAATGACGCTGATAGGACCAGCTCATGCCAGCAGTGTAAAACTTGAGTAAGTTTAGGGTAATAGGCTACCGCCTTACCTAAAAAGGTCAAAGGTCTTATTAATGAGATTAAATTTTGCGAATGAAATAATTTTCATCTGTGAAACGTAAGGTAAACAAATTGAGTAAAATATGGCATTCCCAGCGTCTATAGCTAACCATGGTAAAACGAACACTACGCGTTCAAATTCTTGATTTGAGTCAGACAATACGAAACAGATATACGAGATAAAACGAATTCCCAGTAAGAAATAGTTGATTAGGTTGAATGGCATGGTTGATGACATCAGCTTCCGGATGAGTCTTACATTACGCTTAATGTCGAACAAATAAATTTATACGATCCATCACAGGCGTCTAGTGGGACAAAATGGCTCCTGTGCTAGAATTCTATTATTCAGTCAGTCAAGCAATTAACACAGATAAAAAAATATCCCTTCCTGATGAACCTCAAACTTCGTATAAAAGGAACCATTTTATCCTCCAATCAGGTTGTTTCTTTTACGTGACAGGCAGGGAATTGGCGATCGACTGTCAAAACTAATTGGCTATCGACAGAAACCTTGAGGACTTCGCAGTATTAAAGAGAAATCGTGCGAGACGTAGACAAAGGTTTTGCTCATGGCGTGTTGCTAAAACTGTGCAGAGAGAGGCGGACAGAATAATATGCACGATTTTTTTTCTTCGTACGACCTTAAAATGTTCTAGAAATGTCAGAGTGTTTCAATCTAGTTTGAAAAGCATAAGATCGGAAAATACTTTTATAACATTTAAAAGCAGCCTCAATTCGTGAGTGCCAACATCTAATAAATAGGTTTGTGCCAACACAATATGACCTCGATGTCTTAATGTATGTCGAATATATGGAAACCTACATTCTTGTATATAAGCAGTATCAATTCGAAATGACCAACATCTAATTTGAATTCGATGTCTCGGTATATGTCGATTATTTATAAAACTACATGCTTGTGAAGTTGTAAGCCCTGCATAATATAAACATTAAAGCGACAATGTATTAGACCCTGTACTATGGAGAAAAAAAAACTGTAAAATAACGTTCAACACCAAGCACGTGTCTTTCGACAACAAACATGTGCTTCCCAGTACGGTAATACGCTTATTGTAACGGAAATACGTTGTTAGAGATAGGTTGAGAAACAGTCAGCCTGATCATCAATAATCAGGCCTATAATCCAACCCTTGTCACATTAATTAGCAGCCATCAATTGCTGTATGTGCATGGTGCACGATTGTAACGTTTAGCGAATATTTGTTGATACATCAATCTAAAATGCTGGGACTGAACATTACGTTGTCGAGTTAAGACAGGTAACTGTTGTATTGGGGATGATTAGGTACCCGCTGCAGATTGTATATTATATTTATACATTGGTATGCAACTGCTGTATTCTCCTTAGAGCTTAGGTTTAATTACAAGTCGATATATTAATAGAGCAAATGTATGTAAACAGACTAACCTGACAAGTAATTAGTGTTTAACGTCGCTTTAAGTAACAAATCAGCTGAACAATAAGATCATATATTTGACACAACATGCTTATTGTAAACATTTATCTTCCTGTAACAAGTTGTTTTTACTGGCGTGGAATACAAGCGCAATGGTTTTCACCGAACATAGAAGCACCATTTTCTTGTGTTTCAGAAGGTAGGGAAAACCGCACCCATGGTTTTAAATAATGGTTGATGTCCCTTACTTGTCTACAGATTCGAGTCTGCTGTCAACCAACATACATAATTTTGCCACACAACCTGGTTCTGGCAGTCGCGGAGGTTTCATCCCGGTTTCCCACAGTGTGATATGGAAAATCCAGTGCCATATAAGGGCCCTTGAGTATGACGTTAAAATTTAGTCAAACAAAAGAATAAACTTGGATTTGCGATGCACCGGGTACTCGTGTAAGACGATTTCCGAGGCACAAACAATATCCGACTTGGATAAGATGAGAGTGTACTGTGTAAGAGTGTTTCCGGGGCACAGGTATTGACTTTCTGATAAGGATAATTTGTCAGAGAGTTGTCGGAGCCGAGTAGTTGACCACCTGTATACGATGTGCTTGAAATACGGTTTCCCTGGCATGAGAAATGGCCGCCTGGATCACGTGTGCGTGTAAGACGGTTTCCGGAGCACGAGCAATGATCGCCTTGGATAACGTGTGCAGGTAGTACTGTTTCCGGGGCACGAGTAATGACTACCTAGATAATGTATGCGTGTAAGATGGTTTCCGAGGCCGGCGCCCTGGGGGGGGGGGGGGGGGGGGGGGGGGGGGGGGGGGGGGGGGGGGGGGGGGGGGGGGG
>JAVFBW010183230.1:0-10590 GCA_034783835.1 Mopalia ciliata
CTCAAGGGTATTTCACTTATATGACGACGGATTGTCCACTTCACACTGTACACAGCCTCATTACCGTGGAAAACCGAGAGGAAACCTTTGTAAAAACCACCCCTGCGATTGCGGGAGCCACAACATGACTCATATACCTGATGGTCGAAAGGTGGACGCGAACCCGTGAATGGTAAATCGAAGCATATTCAGTTCAGGAAGCGCACTCGCTACCACTGAGCCATGACTGGAGCCCGATTAATGCTGAAATCAAAGGTTATTAAGTAACAAAATATAACGTTCTCTAGTCATAATTTAAGTTAGACATGCCCACTTTTAGAAATGGGATTGAGGTTTTACCCCATATTTAAGGCTACTTCATAGGACCCTTGCCAGACCAAGGCCAACAGGTGATGAAAACCATCCCCATACCACTGATAAGAAATGGTGACTACAGAGGATAACTAAAAGAACCACTACAAAGAGATCAGCTTTATAAAATCCCCCTCCAACCACCTTTTATCTAATCCTAATGTCACGGTAAACTAACCTCCTGTAAGTTGTCCAGTACATCATCCACCCTGTCGACAGAGATTTTGTTTGTTTTCATGTAATCCTTTAGTGAGGAACTGGCAACTTCATACGCTTCAATCACCTGCAAAAGATGAAAACATGCAGCACATTACACCAATAAACAACAGCTCACAATTATTAACAAATAAAACTGGTGACAAAAGTATCAAATTAGAATTTTATGCCCTGGTTTTATGATTGATTAGTGCTTCCTTTATTATGATGGTGGTGTATTCCAACTGTACAATAATAAACACTAGACAATATAGCTACTCTCCAAACCAACTGCCCCTATCCAGAGGCTCCACCCTTCAATGAGTGAAGGAATCACTGTCTACTCCAAAGATAACCCTACAATAATAGTTACAGCCATAGACTCATTTTACTTTGAAAGCACCAAGGCTTCACGATTTGTTTATTTTGTTTGTTTGATTCGGGTTTAACGTCGTTCTCAAGGGTGTTTCATTTATATGGTGATGGATTGATCATCTGCTTCGCACTGCACCGTGCCTTATTGTGGTGGAAACTGAGAGGAAACCTTGTAAAAACAATCCCCGTGATTGCCAGAGCCACTCATATACCTGATAGTCGACAGGCATATATCTGGTGAATGGTACACCATAGCCGGATTAGTAAGTGCACATGCTACCACTAAGCCACGACCATGGGTCCCAGGGCCTATATAACAATTTTGAACTGAAGCCAATTTGATCGGGGGGAAAAAGGGTCTATCCTGATACGAATTGCTTTTTTTACTTTTCTAAGTAATTATACAAAAAAAACCTGATCTGAAGGAAGTCAGCAACTTCCATTTAATTCCTAAATTAATGGGTACAAAAAGTAGTCTATCCTGATATGAACTGCTTTTGCTTTTCTAAGTAGAGATACAAAAAAACTTTTGCAACTTCCATTAAGTAACCACACCTTAAATAATGCAATAAGTTTTAATTATAATTTAAGTGGAATGTTTAACTTTAACACATGTCTTAAAACATGTTTCCATCAAATGGAATGTTGATTTTGTTATCAATATTTAATTTAGCACTAAAAATCTAACACACTTGATTGGTCCAAAACTTGATGACATACATGTATGGGGGAAAAGTCATTGTTTAAACCCCATACAGCTACGTCACAATTACAGGTATTGGCAGGAAAATCTTAATTGGCATAATATCTAATAATTGAAACATAATTGTTTGCTATAAAAAAAAGCTTATTAATTATCACAAATGACCACAACAGGCCAAAAACTTAATAGGTGTTCTCAAATCTGATCACCCCTTACCATTTTTTCTGAGACTGTATTCTTGATGCTTTCAATAAGGCTGTGTAATGTATCCAGACTCATCAGTTTCTTGTCTAACAACGCCTGGGTCTTCTTCTTCTTACGTAAAACACTTAACGCCTGGTACACAAATAAATAAACAATAAAATACCGTTATAGGAGTTTTCAATAACCAAGAAAAATGTCCTTGAGAAAAATTTTCAACCAACTCAGAATTGTTTTGACGATTGGAAAGTGTATATTAAAATGATGGTTTGTTTGTTTGTTTCTTTGATTGGTATTTAACATCTTACTCAAGGGTATTTCACTTATATGACGACAGATTGTCCACTTCACACTGTACACTGCCTTATTACAGTGGAAAACCCATAAAGAACACAAGGCTTTATGGGTTACAACTTCTGGTATATTATGGGTGCAACATTTCAATGTCTATTCAGACATGATGATTACCAGAAGAAAACCACTGTCAATTTTAGTACCCACTGCTAACTGCATGGATGTCTGAATAGACATTGAAACATTGCAACCATAATGAACCAGAAGTTGCTTTGGGTTATGTTTAGTACATCAACTTCTAAATGCCTTTTAAACATACAATGTGAAGTGTTTTGCCATGTTGAAGAGCTACTCTTTGTCCAGTGCAAAGAAAATACTAAATTACTATGCTCCAAACAAACTGCCCTTAGCCTGAGGAACTGGTAAAAAAAAAATAGAATATTATACATGTATTCATTTTGACCAGGACGATAAATGGGGCTTTGATTGTTTGTTTGTTTGATTGGTGTTTAACATCGTACTCAAGGTTATTTAACTTATATGATGACGGACCGAAATACAGAAAATCACAAACAAATCTGCTTCCCGTTACCCGTTAGCTCTGGGAACACCAGGGCAACAGAAAGCAACCTCTTTTTTCGCCTCTTACGATCGACCGAGGAAGCCGAGGGATTATAAATGGGGCTTTGAAGAGGCTTGTTTTGATTTGACAAATAAAATATGGCGACACAGCAAGAACTTTTTTTTTTTAATTATAATTGTTATGGAGTCCAATGCCATCATAGTTTCCCTGGCTTTATTATCTGTTCCATTCTTCGAGCATCATGACACAAAATATGTTAATTGATAATTTGTATAAGAGATAACTTACAGTTGACTTTAACCCTTTTCTCAAGTACATTCTAGCTTCTTCTGTGTACCTAAAGTTGAGGAAAGATAAATATGAAAGTATAAAACTGTAAAACAAAAAAAAAAGTTAAATAGTGCGAGTACAACCAATATAAAAGTACCATAAGCAACAAAAATACACCCCTCCCACAACTTTTCAATATTAAACATTCTACTTGAGTTTATTGTGCGTCGTGATGCAAGATATATCTCATCATTGCTGCAGGCAGACAAAGGGCTAACTATTAAAGGGCCATATAAACACAGGCCAGTGCTGTTTTATTTTCAGGCATAACCTTAAAATCTGTTCTCTTAAATTTGAGATAGTTCAAAATTTACATTTTCCCTGGTTTGCTGATTTTTTAAATACACAAATGTGCCTTGGTGAAAAATAAAGCAAAATAGCTTTAAAACACCATCGTCATTGGTAATGGGATGACAAAATCAGTAGCAAATTTAAACAAAGACTGCAAACAATTTAGGAAACCTCCTAAAGTAAGTTTGCATAACCATGGGGAAACCTCGTTCTGACCGTTCTAACCAACAGCACAGGCCTGTAAACATGCAACAACAACATTTTTTAAACCAGACACAATGTGGGTGATTGACCCCCTCAAACTAGCATTAGGCCATCAGTATACATTTATGCACCAAAAAAACCATATACTGTTACTCTTGCAAAAAAAGAGATTTTTAGCCCCTTGCTCAAGGGTATTTCATTCAAATCACAGTGGTGTACTCCAACAATAAATAGACACTCTAGTATCACAATTATGTCTCAAACGGTTCCATCTGTTTGAAAATTAACGTTCATCCAGAACCAAAAAAAGATGCTAACAACGTACTCCCCCTAGCACAATTATCATTTAAATATCATTGCTGCACACATTAAAATGAGCAGTCACAATCAAACAGTATTTTCTTTTGTACATTTAAATTCTCTGTTTCAATCTGATTAAAGCCAGATGTTTTCAGCTGTGGCGCTATGTTTGATTGTTTGAGGTTTAACGTCGTATTCTAAGTTACTTCACTTATATGATGACGGATTGTCCACTTCCCACTGTTCCTTGCCCTATTTCGGTGGAAAACCCAGAGGAAACCTTGTAAAAACCACCCCCACGATTGCCAGTCACATCTTGTGGCTCACTAATATACCGGGGGTCGGCAGTCGGACTTGGTCCAGTGAACAGTGCATCAAAGTAGGCTTTGGAAAGCGCACTCGCTGACCACTAGCAGTATGGGATAATCAGTATGGGCAGTATGGGATAATCATATGGTAAATGGCGGTCAATGAGGCTAAGTACTGCCAAGTTCATGAAAGGTAGCTATTTCAAAACATCCAATGAAAAGATAGATAGCATGAGACGGCAGTAAACACAGCTACATGTTCTTAACATAGATTGCTTGTCAGGGCAGGACCAGGGGGAATTCCCAGTCAAGGGATACCAAAAGGTTAGGCTGCACCTTTAATATTAGTCAACCAACAACCCGGTTTGCTTCCTGGTTTTGGGCAGATCTAGATTGTGTGTTTGTTTATTTGTTTGATTGGTGTTAAACATCATACTCAACTGTATTTTACTTATTATAATTTGACAATGGCTTACCCACTTCACAATATTCTTTGCCCATTAAGGTGGAAAATCAGGAGAAGAACCTTGTTACTCTCACATGTACCTGAGGATCTCATAAACAGTAAAAGTAGGATCCAAATAGGATAAGTAAGCACACTTGCTAACCACTAAGCCCAGCCGCGGACTATAGTGACTTGAAGATAACAGAGGTTATTAAGATCTGGCTTCAATCAAACTGCAAGTTGTATTACAAACAACTGAACCCAGAGTAGGATTTAAAGTCTTTTAAAGTGTATTGCAAGGACCAAAGAGTTTAAATCTAGAGTACCTTTCAATTGTACCACTGAGTACATCTGCCTCCTTCTCCAACATCTCACTTGTCTGTTGAATTCTAAAAACAAAATAATCCTACAAGTTAGTAACTAGGAGAATTCATAAAAAAACAGTGATAGCTAACAAATGCTACTATTAACTCATTTGCAAGATGTAAATAAATCTACATAATAGCTGGACTAACCTTGTTTGAGGTTTTATACCACGCTTATGATAATTTCACAAGCATGAGGGCATGTGGCTAAAAGAAACCAATCTCAACAACACCACAGCAAGTATATAATGAAAAGATAGAAACCAGCAAATCTATGGCTCCTACAATCATGTTTGTTTTTTGGGAATTTTTTACGGAGCACCCCCATATTATTTATGCCGTCAATGTCAGGGTAGAACCACACATTTACAACAAGGACATATCAGGTCTATAAAGTTCAAAATGCATAATTATAATATGCAAAATTGTTTTTCTTTACATTAAAAATAGGGCACCACTCAAGGGCACAAGATACGCCCACTGCAAGTTGATGGTTTGGCCACACCAATAAGGCAGAAAGTTGTTGCTTTTGACCTCCAAAGAGGCAGCCACTTGATAGCTTTGCCACGTCCAATGGGATAATAAATTCATATTTCCCCACCTCAAGTGGAGTGGGGAAGAAGTAGAGACAAGAGAGTCATGACACACCCCTTAGCCATAAAGAACATTTGTGCAAAGTATAAGCTTCTTCAAAGTTTTGTTTAAAAGTTATGGGTCAGACATGGTTTTTAGTCAAATTGAGATGGTAACCTTGACCTTGACTCAATGACCTTGGATATAGGTCATGACACACACCCCTAGCCATGAAAAACATTTGTGCAAAATATAAGTTTATTCAAGGTTTTTGTTTAAAAGTTCTGGCCCGGACAAGGTGGTGCTGACAGACAAACAGACAGACAGACAGCACTATAACATAATATGTATAAAAATAATAACATTTATTGATAAAAGCATAAGGACTTACTCTACTTTGAGATACTAAACAAGACCCATACTGATATTACCTGAAAACTTTAGTCTCAATGTCACGGACTGGTGACACAACAACTTCATCCTTCTCAGCAAATTTCACAACCTTTTAAAAAAAAAATCCATAACATATGGTTATTTCCTTGCTAAATTTTACAACTCATAGATTCTACAGTTTTTGTATTATTTTCCTTTTGAAACATTAATAAATAAATTCTGATAATTTTTCAAAATGAGTAGATTTAATCCAAACCATACTTCAAATTTCATCTAATTGCATTTATAAACATTATGTTTGTTTGTTTGTTTGTTTGATTGGTGTTTAACTATAAACATTATGAGCTATATAACGGTACTTACAGTGCTGTTATTCTCAGATTTGAATATTAGGATTTTCTTGTCCTTCTCCAGCTGTTTTAAAACAATGTTGAAGTCCTGGTCACTTTTGAACATGGTGCCATATTTACTTCTTAAGTTAGTTATTTCTAAAACATTTTCTAATAAACTACATCCCATTGAAGATTGATGACGCTGTAAGAGTTCTCTTCCCTTTGCCTATGGAAAAAAAAAAGATAGAGACTAAGCAGTTGCTTGCTTTTATCTTAGCAGTTATACTTTTGCTTGATTGGGGTTTAACATTGTACTCAAGGGTATTTCACTTATATGATGACGTGACAGCCCAATGGGTGAAGGAAACCACCTTCAGAACCACTGGCAACAAACAAATACAGGATGACAAATACAGGATGCAGTACAGACGCCACAAACAGATCGGCTTCCTGTTCCCCTTTAGCTCTGAGAGCACCAGGGCAACATAAAGCTCCCTCCAACCTCCCACTTGCAGTTATACAGAAAAGTTAATATAAAATGTTATTTTTCTAACGAGTCTAGCCAATCTAGCTGTCTGTATATTGGTTGAACTTAACCAATCACAGAGCTGCTTGTTAATCTTGTATCAAGTTTTGCTAGGATTATGCAGACCAGAAAGCCCAAGTAAGTACCATTATTTATGCAGCCTCAAGTTATCTGGATTTTTATTGGATTGTTTGTTTGATTGGTGTTTAACGTTGTACTCATAGGTATGTCACTTATATGATGACAGATTGTCCACTTCACACTGTACACAGCCTTATTACAGTGGAAAACCGTGAGGAAACCTCATAAAACCAAGGTTCAGTTAAGGAAGCAGGTTCAGTTTAGGAAGTGCACTCGCTACCACTAAGACACGGCTGCGGGCGGCTTTTTATTGGTCGACAGTGACAGTGAGATCCAAAACTGCTGGATACTTGACGTCATCAACGTTGTTTATTGTGTGATTAAATAGCTCTTAAAAAATGCAACAACATAAAACTTAGGATATAATTTAGGTCTGATTAAAGTTTGATAGATAAAACACTGTCCTTTGATGAAAAACCTTAGTAGATCACTTACATTTTAGCTGTTTGAGAAACAACAGAATATTTAACTTGCCCTGAGACATCTTTCTGGTAGTGATGCCTACCTGGGCAATACACTAAGAGTATGCAAGTATTTAATGCAAGAATTTTATTTATTTAAACAAAACTGGGCATATTCATTTTTTTTCTGGCTGGAACAGAATTGTTCTAGAATTAACTAAAATTATAAACCCTGGGGACAAACTACCTTCACATGCACAATGGCTTAGACAGAGCCTTCATTTGGACATTTTGACTTTAACATGCAGGAGATATGAAAACTGTAAAAATTGTACAACCTAGTTACTTCAAAAGCTAAGCAAAATGACCATTTTAGACACCATACTTTTGATTTTTGGCTAAGTCCTTGTAAGCTACATGCATTATACAATATAAGCAGGTGCAAATACTATCGAGTCAATCATATGGCTACAACAAGCAGGTTATAACACTGTTTAACACCTATGCAGGTGTGAGGGTGCAGTGTTCCAGAAATATGGTAGATGATGCAGATGAGATGTGATACCTGAGAATGACGTGACCCACCTGTACAGCCTCCACTACCACAAACTGCCCGGACACATCGAGTGACTGCTGAAGTAACTTGTGAACACTCCATACAAAAGGGTTTCTGATAAAGGTCGTGTAACCCCATGAAATCCACCCACTTGGGGCTTGTGTTTCGTAGTCTGATATAAGTTTAAGCTTTCCTAGTCTGAAAGTATAAAGTTCAATAAAAACAAACAAATTAAACCCATAAAAAATAAATTGATTAGAACAATGTCACTTACAAATACTTAAACTAGATTTCCCTTCAGGGTAGTACACATAGCTTCGTATATCTGGGTTACAGGCCCCAAATAAAGAACACACTGAGGGAAAAACTTAAAATTGAGGACCACAATTCGCTGCTTAATAGAGATTTCTGTTTTACATCCCATCTTAGTTGTTGTAAACTGAACAACTGAGCTTTCAAAAGCATAAAAATAAAAGATGACCACTACAGGAAGGAGGTTTTAAATTGCACAGGGAATCATGAAGGACTCTAACCATTATAGATCCAGTGATTTTAACGTTTATATTCATTCATGGTGTTTTTTTAATAACAATCTGTAAAATCCTTGACTATTGTGTTTCTTCAAACCAAATGGCAGTAAACACACAGTATTGCCATTAAATAACTTAGAGGACACACAACAGATATGTCAATCTAGCGATGGCTATACTTTATAAATTTACATGATTTTGAAGACATTTAGCAAAATTGAACGTAAAGTCTCAAAATGAGTCGCTGATTTCTGGTGATTCACATTACATTAATCAATTTTACTACAGATTTCAAAAGAAAGTTGACAATCTTCAAATCCAAACCCAGAATTGTGATGTTAGTTATCTATAATTCTCAAATTGTCCTTGCAAACACAAAACTTTTTGTTCTTTCTCCAATTAAGACCACAAGCAATGTTATAAGTATCTTCCAATTAGTGGGGATTGGATGATGAGGTAAGTTGCTTGTCATGGGAAGTCCCTCCAAAACTAGGCCATCAATATTATCAAATCACAGCTAACCAGGATACATCACTTGTAGGCTGAATTTGTTGTACAAATAAAGAATGAAAAGTTTTTTGTTTGCAAATTTCTGTGTTTGGGTATCATATGTACATGAAATTTTTATCTCCCAGTTACATAAACAGATGGGATTTATTTAGTTTATGTGATTAGTGGATTAGCGGTTAATTTCACCACAATACAAACTGGCTCAACCTTAGAACATTGTATAGGACTAATTCCTTCGTCTTAGCCATACATCCTGCCTATCTAAACCCATTGTGGATGTTGGAAATTGATCTACCGCTATCGCTTTGAGACACTCAAAAAACCATTTGAGACACCCTGTTTTAGTCAAGTTTAAAACGGAAAAGATAGGGGAAGAGTGAAATGAAAAACCCTGTCTCAGTAAAAAATTAAAATGGTAATTTGAGACACCCTCTTCTTGATTTCTGGCTAATACTGGCTAATTATTGTGTCTATGGTATCCAAAGATTTGTTTGTTTGTTTGTTTGATTGGTATTTAACGTAGTACTCAAGGGTATTTCACTTATATGACAACGGACACAAATACAGGTAATACACTTATATGATGATGGATTGTCCACTTCACACTGTTCCTTGCCCTTTTCGATGGAAAACCTTAAGGAAACCTCGTAAAAACCATCCCCGCAATTGCCAGAGCCACATCTTGTGCCTCACTCATATAACTGAGGGTCAACAGACTCGATCCCATGAACGGTACATCAAAGTAGGCTGTAGAAAACACACTTGCTATCCACTAAGCCACGCCCCCAACAGGGGCTTAGACAAAAGAATTAGCCCTATCCATGCATTGTGCTAGGTCGACCCCAGGAGCCTGCAATCTTCATATCTATATATTTCTAAAAGCAATCACACTGGCGCATATGCTTGTATAAGCTTACAATCACTTTGTACGGTACCAAGGACCTAGCCCTGTTTACATGGCAGTGAGGACTTCCCCTCATGTAAACAGGGCTACCCAGGACCTAATCCTTTTAAAAAGGCCGTTGACGTTTGATATTCATCATTTGGATATTGACAATACCTCGACCTCCTTTCCTTGGACTCAATATCCGTATGGGGTTTCTGTGCTATACATTTCGCACACAGTTTAAACAAAACTACACAACGAATTAAGCGATTTAATCACTTTAAATTGCCAGTCTGTGAAGTCAACTTATTAAGCAGCTATTTTATTCCCTCAATAATGTATTTTCGGGAGATTGAGGGAGCTTTTGGCAAAAAAATGTTACCAGTTGGGCTCAATGACCTTGATAACAAGACAATTGAAGGGGGTGCATCGAAACAGCGGACTTATCGGACAAAAACGCTCTCAAATTCTCCAGGATTTACTGAATAATATAACGTTAAAGATAGAAATTGATTGATAAATACGTAGACTTCACAGCCGTCACAGTAAATCGCTAAATTCGTTCTGTAGTGTTGTTTCAACGATGCGCAAAATGTTTTGCGGCAAAACCTGATATGTAAATTGAATTGAATGATAGGACGTCGAGGTACTGTCAATGTCCAACTGATAAACGTTGACGGCCTATTTAATATAGCACAATGTATAGGGCTAATTCCTTCATCTTAGCCCTACGTCCCGCCTATCTAAACCAATGGTGAAAGTTGAAAGTCGATAGGCCGCTATGGCCGGCCTCAAAA
>JAVFBW010183252.1:0-10590 GCA_034783835.1 Mopalia ciliata
TATTTGTGTCCGTCGTCATATAAGTGAAATACCCTTGAGTACGACGTTAAACACCAATCAAACAAACAAATAAACAATCAAACAATGCTGGCCGAATATGAACACTACCGCTATACCGATTAGATTACGGTTTATAGCGGAATAATTCCGCTGTATATTTTCATTTGTTTAAGTGGGTAGATAGGCGAATTATTGACAACCTTACTTATATAGTACAGCTGTGATCTAGTGGGCCTACAGAAGAGCGAAATAACTTTTGCCATTTGTCAATTTTTTTAAGCCTTTGAAAGTTTTCCACAGTGAATGGGGGAGGCTGAGCATCTGTGACAATTTGACTCCAGTCGATTTAGGACTGACCTTTCTATTATTTTCTACATTGTTTGCATTTTTAAAAATATTTTTTGCACATTCGGGGAAAAAAGTACGTAAATGTTTCAAAACCAAAAAGCAATTGACATTTTTTTTAACGCATTAGAGTAGGCCACTAACGTATACCTGATTGTAGTAAAGTTTATAAACTGCTTCAGGCGAGAGAACAAGACCGATCCTACATGACCGTGATTGATTTATAATATGTTTGACTTTTTCAAAAGTGCCACCCACAGCCACGCGAGTATCGGACGCGAATAAGTAGACTTCCATAAGGTCGATCTGTTTATGATGTCTTTGTGTTACGTCCTGTGATTGTCCGGTCTTATTCTTGTTTGTTGCCAGTGTATTGAAGGTGGTTTCTATTACCCATTGGGCAGACACACCGCCATGCGAGTGAAATAACCCGGAGTACCGTGCTAAAGCCTAATCAAGCAAACCATGACCCGTCACACGACTCCCTGGGAAGGAGGGCATGAAGCGTGCTTATCCTGAAAGTATCAGTCCCTATGTAAAACCAAGATAGTATATGATAATCACGTAATCCATTTCGGCTTTGGCTGTGGCTTAGTTGTGCGCTTACCAATCCTGCTTCTATGTACAGTTCAGCGGATCGAGTCCGCCTGTCGACCATCATGTATATGAGCGAGTCACACATTGTGACTTCGGCAATCAAGGGGGGTGGTTTTCACATCGTTTCCTCTCTGTTTTCCACCGTAATAATGCAATGTACAATCAGAAGTGGACAATCTGCGTCATATGAGTGAAATACCTTATCAGACTTACAGTCTTACAGTCAAATTTATCCAACGGCCATGTATAGGCACTTTTATCATTAAGCAGAAGAGCTCCACAAATTTTGACCAATCAAATATCTATCAAAATTGGTACCTACGTCACGAGACCTGTTGAGTCGGACCTGTAGAGTTAACCTGTAACACACAAGAGCGTTAGTCGCGTGATGTCATGAACAAGGTTGGCCATGCCCAAAATGTCAGCTTAGGGGTCGTAGGAAGGTATATATCTGTAACACACCGGTTATTTTATAAAATGAAGAAATGATAAGTCGATGCCATATTTAAAGGGGAAGACCACCCAAAAACCATATTCTATAAATAAGTTAAACTTTTTGTGTGCAATTTTGAACTATCCAAAGATAGATCAGTGAAGTCTGCTGTACACAGGATTTGATGACTCCACTGGGCCTTGTGATCCTCTTTAATGAATGATAACCAGAGTTACGATAAAATTATGAAAATGGAAATTAATGTATTGTATTACACACAATAAGTTGTACTTATTTATAGAATATGGTTTTTGGGTGGTCTTCCCCTTAAACATCTATGTGTCTTCAGTGGAAATAGCAGCAGACTGTAAACAATAAAGTGTTAAGTTGATAAATAGGATCTTAACTACCATTATCACGGTCATGTTGACAATTTACAATGTATGTGAAAATGTTTAAATCTAACGTATAGTGTCAAATATTTTATTTTTATACTAAACCCATCACGGTTTCAAAGCGTTGTTCGATTTGTACTTTTTTCTGAACTGTTTTGTCTTCCAGTTACAACACGTTTATGTTTTATTGTCGATATAATAAAACAAAGAGCAAAAGTTGACGTGAAGTCACGGTATTAATTCCTTCAATTTCCTTACAGTAATTGTGTTCTTGTAACTCCTTTAAAATAAATCTGTTTTAACTCAACCATTTTTCACTGGAAATTGGGTAATCAGTGTATGCATGCATGGAAGATAAGAGAAAATAAGGAAAACCAGGCATGATTTAGTTTCCAGTGAAATTTATACTGTGATTGGACGTAATTCCTAACATGTTAATGTAAACTAGCGGTGCAAACACCAAAGGATAGACTTACACTGTTAGACAATTTACAGAGATATTTAGAATAAGTGGATATTATATAATAACATTACGACCATTAATACACATTTACACCCATTAAGGGACAACTATTATTAACATTTATACTGATACGGGGGCTGATCACGTATACTAGAATTAAGCTCAATGACAAAGGATGTACTTTAGTGGAATCTACATAGAACTAAAGTGATAGTTCTGAACATCAGTCACCTATTCACCTGGTCTGTCTTTATTCTACTGCAAATAAAATCAATTGCAATGTTTATTGAGGCGTCTGTGATATTGCATTATAACAATACACACGTGCTTAATCCCCTGTCCTTTGGCTCGTTCATTCGTGCACTGGCAATTAGATATGGATGTCAAGTTAAACATACCCTATACACATGATAGACAATATTGATCTGTATAACTGTGTTTACTTGTTAGATTATCGACCCCATGCTCCACCTATAAACCAATTTACCTATACTTCCGGAATACTTTGAGTAAACATATACCTTCTGATCAGATTTATAGTCAAATGATACACAAGGATTTTGAATCCCGTTCGGTAGTAAAAAAAAAGATGTTCATTTGTACATTGATGACATTAGCTGACCAAATGGGATTGCTTAAATATCATATTTTCTAATTTATTTCAGCATTCTTATGTTCTTTTTGTCAGCTTTATTTTCTATGATCGCTGAAAAAAATGATTTGCACTAACCAGATAGTTATTAGGAAAATAACTTTTTTCTTTTGAGGATCTTGTTTTAAGAATAAACCCAATAGCTACTCGACAGTAACCTTCTTGTTTACTATAGATTGAGATGTGAGTCATTGTGGTTGTTAGAAAGTATATGCCTTGTTAATTTAGAATGAACACAAGAAAACTGAATACAAAGTTCTGTGGCTTTAACATAATACATTTGTGAACTGGTATCCTTTATACTTTGTAGTATGCAATAATGCAAGTCCTATTCGGAATTGTCTCGTCCTCGCCTCCTTATTTGTGTCCGTTTAACTATAACATTAACAAAACAACAACAATATACATATATATTAATAAATTAAAAGCACATTATCAACTTGATCAACTGTCTGCTACTTATGTGTCTACCTTTCCGATATTGATTCGTACAAAGTCTGTGATCAAAAAAAGAATTACACCAGGCAATATTGGAATCTATCACGAAAGCTTCTGAAATCGTTATGTAACATTTTTGAAAGCACCCGACAGTTTCCAGCTCTATGATATCCAGTACAACTGCACTAGTCCATATATCGTTTTTTAATAGTACTCTTGTGTGTATTGTGCTGCATCGAGCAGCAAAATATGTTTGCCTCGATGCACGTTAAACCAGTAGTCACAACACGCATTCTAGCGGAAAATCGATAACAAGTCCATTAAGGGTTCGGAGAGAAACATGTATGATTTGCGTATAAATGATACGGAAATAATTACGTCACAACAATAACTGATATACATAGTAATGTGTAAGTGAATTATCCAGGCTGGCAATAGTTTGTTTTATTTCTTGCCCGCGCTTGTCTGCTAGTTTGGCTCTGGACATTCATTTAGGGCAGGTAATGGATACCGTGTCGAACCGACGTCCGTGAAGCGAAGGTGTCATTTGGCTTAAACTCTGTTCCCAGTGACCTCGACCCTGATATGGAATTCCACAGACCGTTTCAAGTATATGTTTCTATGCAGATTTGGTTTTGTCTACAGATACTCATACATCAGTCGATACTGTCCAGATAACACTGTGCCTATTGACAGTTCACAAAGTGTGGAATTAAACATAACTACTACGGTGATAAATCAATTATTTGAACAGTGACCTTCAGTGGAACAGATGATCTGTTTCTTTGGACTCACGACTGGACGGCTTTTCTGAAGGAGAAGGACGATATAAATGAGACCGTCTTACTTGACGCTAATTGAAATATATAAATATATAGATTACCTTTGTCCACATCAAACAGTGATCTGGATATAGTACTTAGATAGAGCATTTTTTCGAACAGGGCGACGCAAAACTGGAAAATAATCAATTTATGTTACGTATTTTGCGTTTCTACCTTTGCTAGATTCCATATTTGTAAAAGAAAGCACTTGACAATATTTGTATTCTTTTATTCTTCGAAATCGTTTTAAACAATTCTTTTAAATCCACCGAATGTCTATTGAAACTCCACGTTTCGTGAAAATTAAAAATAATAAAGAACAAAAAACTATTGAGTTAGTTTAAATTTACAGACGAACTTGGATTGAAAACATATACATTTTGTATAAAACCTTCAACATTTACTTAACAAGTGCTTTTTGAAGCTTGTGGCAATATCGTGGGCCTGAACTATACACACAAGAAAGAAACCAGGTGGTGTCCACTTTCCAAACAACTTTTTTTCGTTTCATTATAGTGCCAATGATAAGTTGCAGCATATGTAAATAAAATTCGGAATTGCACATGATATATTGGAGTGTACATAATAATAGTTACTAACCAGTCCTTTTTATTGAGATAGCACATTCATAATTTTAAAAGCACATGCGCCTATCCACATGGGCCTAGAAGGATGGGGCCTCCCGCTGCAGTGTGGATGTCTGGGGCTGGCGTGAGGCGGAGTTGTTATCGAAATCTGTACCATGATGCTTGTTGTGGGTCTTGCAATGTTTTGAGTGAAAAAACATTGAGTTACTCTTATCAAACAAACAATTAAATTTGACCAGAATGCAATTGCGTTCACAGATTGACTTTAAATGGCCATCTTAATACGGACCTTTTGTTTGGAGCTTTAGCAACGTTGTCATTACTTTGCAAAACGCTTAACATTGTATGTTTCTGCAAATGGCAATTGTTATTGATGAAATCGGTGAAATATTTTCGAGCACATCGTGACACACCAACTGATGTTTAATGTGTAATTCAAGATGAGCGCAGCATTACAAATGGTTACAACAATGATCTCTCCTACAGATTATATTAGCTATAAGCTATCTGATTTAATAGATGAACATGCCACTCTTAATATTATTTTCTTGCTTAAAAAGTTTGGAAGATCGATGGAACAATATTTCCACAATGAGGAATTTATTAAGGAACTTTATTAATGCCGTGTATTTTTAGTATGGCATGCACATACGATAACGTTCTCCTGTGTAATTGGTTGGACACCGGATAATTTTGAACATTTAATTAAATCCATCCAAACGTGACGTATTAAATAAAATTAGAACATTAGATATTGGAATGGATGCGAAACAAAGAATAGTTTGCATGATTTTAATGTGTCTAGTAACGTAGTTATTTGTAAGCGGCCGTCCTGGAAATATTTGACAGAAATGATGCTTTTTAAAAATGAAGAAGAAACATAAGTTAAGACTCTTAGAAGGAAAGTTGTGAAAAACAACCGGTAAGCCATGTATTCAAAGTTTTATCAAAGTAGTCCGGAAGCAGGTTTTTAGGTTCTGAATAAACATCTTCGAAGCGTTTCTTCCATTTTCATTCTCTGAGCAATTACATTTTGGTGGTTATTAATGCTACTACATTCAGACTTATTTTTGGAACATTCAACGGGTAACTTAAGTTTTTACAAAGGAGTATTCCAATCGCATTGAATCTAGTTCTGGATCTGAATTGTACAAAGTGGGACTCTTGAGAAATGTATGGGTAGTTGGAGGGAGCTTCCTGTTCCTAAGGGGGTCTCCGAGCTAAAAGGGAACAGGAAACCGATATATTTGTGGTGTCTGCTTTGCCTCCTTTGATTGTCCCATCTTTGTTTGTGGCCAGTGGTGTCGCTGGGGATTTCCTTCACACATTGAAATGACACACCGTCATATGGGTGAAATAACCTTGAGTACGACATTAAACCTGCAATCATTCAATCAACCATGAGTTAGGTATTTGTGCATCAACAATATCCATAAAACTGTAATGGTCTGAGGTAGATTAAATATTATAACGGATTTGTTATGATGAAGACAAGACAAAAAGGTTAAGCTGTAAGTACTTCTTACATTCCATATTTATTGCTTTTTTCAAATTAATTTATTCTTAAACCGAAGAAGTTTTTTTAACTAAATTTAGATCATAAATTCTTCATAAAGCATAAGGTGTTATGGCAGCTGCCGACAATGATGTAGATATATTAATTTGAGGGTCAAAGCGAATGTTAAAAGCGAATATGGTCTGTTGATTTTGATAACGTGTATCGGTGATTCCCTTGAATTATGATAATCTTTGCAAAGCTGTCAGTCAGTAATAAATTCTTACTCGGTGTAATTTCCGGCTTATGTCATGAATAGGTACTTTTGAAAACATTTTGTTTATAAAGATGTTTTAATAAATAATGCAGCAATGTACTTTCCTTTCCCAAGACTATTATGTAATGTAATATTTTGTAGGAATAACAAAAAGTCAAGAATTAAATAGAATTGCTGGAATGATCGCATAATAACCGAAACGAAAGTATGATGTCGTTTGAGTAATATACACATAGATTTCATTCAGTTTGTGACGATTGTTTCGAGTTGCGACAATGGAGTGACTTCCCTTTGAAAAATGATTTGGCCGCTTTATTTGCAAGGTTAGGCAGCCTGCCCATACTTTAATAGTGCGGAACGTCGCTTTTCAGATAAATTTAGCTTTAATTATTAATATGCTAACTTTGGTAAAAAAGAATGTTCTAAGTTATGGTAAAAGCAAAATTCATTAGACGTTATTAACGTTTATCTTTGAATTTGCAATATTGTGAGAACCGCCCTTTTAAAAATATTCTGGATTTGCCCTCCATTGCCGTAAAGCGATAATCGTATTTGTCATAACTCGAAAACCCCATATTGCTCTGTTTTGTCTCATACCCTTTGCTAAATCCCATGGTAAAAACACATCTGGATTTTGTTAAATAATGTTAAAGCCCTCTAGGTGAGGGTGATGTGCTTCAAATACACACATACTGCTTTACTGAGCATTGGAGAAATATTTATCTTCCTGCAGAGCAAAACACTTGACATTATTTGGCTGTGTTAGTGGGAAAAAAACTGTTAGTTTTCGCCGTCATGAAAAAGAAATACCCTTAATTGGGCATGGCGTTAAACACCAACCTATCTTTTCTATCTCTATGTAAATATGAGAACGGTTTATCGTGTTCATGGAACATGATGTGAAACATGAGATTGAATATTCTGTTTCTGAAAACACTCGCTAAAAGACCTTTTTGACACATGTGCGGACAAACCATTTTAATTTTGGACGCATTTGTTAATTATTGTAATTATATGCATATGAGAATAGTTTATATTTTTAATGGGCCATTAAGAGAAACACGAGATTTAATTTCTGTTTTTGAGCTCACTGGCTGAAACAAATCGAATCTATGGAAATTCAAAACTCCAAAATTTCTGGCTACTTTTATGTCTGATGGCTGCCTAACCAATTTAGTGTTGACTTACAGTGTACATATATGAACTGTTCAACAATTATATGAATCCGTACATCATATGAATTCTGTCTCAGTTCTTGTTATTCATTCTCCATATACCAATGTTGCAGTCGATTAGGAAGACAGATTATGAAGCAATCGGGATTGACTCGTTAACCAATACAGCAGCCGTTCTACGTGATGATTTGAAACTCGGTAAAGCTGCTGCTGAAACAGTATCGGAATGCACCGACGCCGGGTATTTAGCGTTTAGGTCAATTCTTATCTCCCATGTGCTATCGAACAATTGGCATTTATAGAATTTGATGGCTGTACGGATTATATTGTGATAAAACCAAAATTCTACAAAGGAATATGCCATTTTTTCAGATGAGTATCCTATGATTTCACAATCTAGTCACCACAGCGCAAGAGCACTATAAACCGTCCACCAAGAAAATATATCTGTAATGTGAAAAAATATGGAAAGAATCGTATCAGTCAATATCTCGAGGACGGGTAAAAGTCTCATAAACAACATCCGTGAATAGGCGTATACGTGTGCAAATTCATCAAATATTTATAATTGTCTTTCTATTTCCGAGTGAATTACAGGTAAAACAGCCAATTACGTGATTTGGTGGACATTTGACTTGAGCATAATCAATCAGAATATTCATTAGAAAATGCAGCTACACTTACCGAATCTTTCCTGATTAATGTGGGAATTAATTAGGTGTATTGGTGATCAATCAAACTTTTCTATGATATAAAGGTATATCGATCTCTATCCTGACCACAGGCAGGTAGATTTGAGAATAATAAGAATGGCTAAGACTATTCAATACGTAATAAATCAACTTGAGAAGTTAACACGGTTGTCTAACCCACGAAAGTGTAATATATTGTAGACATGGTTCATCAGCCAAATGTGTATACTTAGGGACTTTAAGCCCTTCCTTGCTGAATCATCAAAAGCCTAGATGTCTAATATATGCAATAACCCATACATCATGGGCAGAACACAACACTTTTACAGATAAGGATCCAATTAAAATTATTGATTATTGGTTTCTTTTTCACCAAAGAAATTTATATTTAATACAATTAGTTGTAAACAACTGTTTGGCTGGAATAAAGTCTCGATGGGACTTTATCCCAAAATAACTATGTCAATTTGCTTTGGAGTGAACATTGGTAACATGGGATAAGCTTCATTCCCGTACAAGTAACAGCAATGTTAGTTTCAACAGAACAAAACTCTACACATTTAATGTTGAGGTACATTGGTGTCATATAAATAAAATGGTCATAAGCGTGGTGTCCGTTGCAGAGTACTGTATGACCACGTGATAAATTTAAGCCAAGGAGTGACTCAGAAAAAAGATAGACTCATTGCTTGCCTCACTACTGGGAAATGTTGTGTTATCCCTTGGAATGGGAATTCATATTGAGTGTCTGAAATCTTTACAATACCCATGCGAGTAAGGAGGTATGTTTTGAGCGCATACATTATGTCCTTTAGGGACGAACATTAGGTCATCCAACAGAGGAATTATATAATAAAAAGCATTTGCTGTTCTACTGTTATAAGTAGAACGAAGACGTACAAGTACATGTTTCACATCTTTTACGCTTAAGTTCTTGTCGGCTTTCTCCTGGGAAGATAATCGCTTTGATTCGAGAAGAGTTGTTGAGACTAAACTGGCTTCGAGGACTCTGGAGGAAACTGCAGGGGAACTTCTGATTCAGATGTATTACCTCTAGTCCTACCATTCAGTAAGAAAGACGGGCGATATTTTTTATTTACTGTTTGCATACAAATATATCAGTTAGCCACATTCGGACAATCCGCCTCCGGAGATTCAGTTAATGGAATTATTGGTTTTAAATCTTGTCTCTGATGCCAATGATCATTATTATCGCAAGGAACTTACTTCATTTTACGATTATTTCGTCGTTGTCCTGTATAATATTAGACAAAGGGTGCTATATTCTTGATCAGTTTGTTGTTGAAATACTTTGGTCAGCTTCTGTAATGAAATAAGGTATAATCTATTATGAAGGACGGTTTGGATGCCAAAATATGGAAGTCGTAAGATATTTACTTCCAGAGCTTCCCAAAACGAACCAATAGATTATTTGTATAAGCACAGATTACATCCTGACAAAGTTAAGTTATCTTAAGATAATTTATTGATTTTAACGTCTGGCAACGAAGGTCTCGTCAGATCACACAAAACCAAACATTTAAGCTAACCTGAAGAATAACTGACGGATTCAATTTACACAACTCCGATCAAACATTGAGCTATGGACAAATATTATATTTTTACTTACGGTAGTTTATTCATCAAAGGCAAATTCAAGTCGCATCGATAGTTGTGGACTGGTGTTCATATCTGCTTATACATTTTAGGTGTTTTATCATGTGTGATGTGAAATGGGAAGAGGGAACCAAATATTATATTTTTATACGCCGCTTTCGAAGAAAGAGGACGTATTATGCTGTCTGTCCGTCCGTCCGCAACACCTTGTCCCGGCCAGAACTTTTGAACAAAAACTTTGAAGAAGCTTATACTTTGCACAAATGTTTCTCATGGCTAGGTGGTGTGTCATAACCTATATCAAAGGTCATTGAGTCAAGGTCAAGGTCACCCTATCCATTTTACTAAAAACCTTGTCCAGACCATAACATTTAAACGCAAACTTTGAAAAAGCTTATACTTTGCACAAATGTTTCTTATGGCTAGGGGGTGTGTCTGACGTATATCCAAGGTCATTGAGTTAAGGTCAAGGTCACCATTTCCATTTTACTAAAAAACTTGTCCGGCCCATAACTTTTAAACAAAAACTTTGAAGAAGCTTATACTTTGGACAAATGTTTATTGTGGGTAGGGGGTGTGTCATGACCTATATCCAAGGTC
>JAVFBW010183263.1:0-10590 GCA_034783835.1 Mopalia ciliata
TGTCAGTGTTCCCCGTAAAGAAAGGTCCGTGTGTCAGTGTTCCCCGTAAAGAAAGATCCGTGTGTCAGTTTTTCCCCGTAAAGAAAGATTCACAGTCTTTAGTCGGTCCTTAATATATTTGTCAATGGAAGAGAACGGCGGATACTGGACATGGTAGAGACGACTCAGTAGGGTCCGCAGAGGTAGGGGGTGGGACAGAGTAAATAACCGCCTTGAAGTTCGGTAATCGACACAGGAATAAATAACGTGAACTTAAAGTTAATATAAGGTATGTTATAAAAAGTTCAAAGCATTATACCAATTGACAGCTAAATGAGAAGTGATTTTTTTTTATATTTTGTAAAACGTTAAGGAGTCTATATTGCCCAATATTTCATGTCTGACAGGGCAATGTCAATTAGTGTACCCACGTTACTGTAGGCGCTGTTCTATCTTGCGCTTGAAAGTAGATATAGCATATGCGTCATATTCCATTGTGCTTTAAATGGGACTACGCCTATGAAATGAAATGCCTCTAGGTTTATCAATATATTTGTATTTTTCAGGCTAACAGTTTATCTGATTTATCCACCATATGTGTCTCATTTACAATTAACATTTGAGACAAGTAGGAATATTTTCAATTCTTAACATGACATATATACTGTGTTTTTGTTCTAGCTGTCAGTACGTTTTCGGAACAGTATTATAGATGTGTGTAAATCTATGTGACAAATTTGACGGTTGAAGCGTCGCGAAGAGATTTATTTGAATACACACCATTACACGTTTTATACCTAATGTTCGATAAACAGGTTCGTGTCACGAGACACGTGCGCCAAATTATTATAATGTTTTCCTGTTTATTTTTTTGGTTTTTTTTTTTTTTTTAACAGAATCACAACAATAATTCTAGAAGAAAGCATTACAGTGTTTCCTTAAATCCATCCGAAATGTTAACGAAAGTAAAATAGCACAAAATTAAAAAACAAAAATTAAGCTGAAATGAAATAAGATAAACTACAATTTAAAATATCATCTTGAATTAATCTTGTACCAGTTGAATAGTGTGCATTTTTACATAACTTAGTTTGATACTTCGATAAATCCACGTAGTTACTACTTAAATGTTGATGTCTTTGTCTTTTACAGAGAAATGAAGAATCACACAAATTATACACCTTACCGAGTTTGTAACAAAAGAGCAACAACCTTTTTGTAAGATTTCCATTTAAATCCACCTAAATGTATTGTGGACATTAATATGTCATCGTTTCTTGTTGATTGATTGGTTGGTGTTTTACGTCGTTCTTAATGGTATTGTACTTATATGATGGCGGTATATTCCAACTATAATTGATATTAGCTCAACCAAAATGCGATGCATTTCCATAATGTTGGAAAGTCAATTTTCCTCCAGTACTTAGTAAAGACAGTATTGCTACTCTTCAAACAAACTGCCCATTGCCAGAGGGTGTCTTTTCTTTTTGATGTCACTTCTGTAAATCTGTGTCAAAAGGGGACCAATCTGTTCGACACAATTTTATAATGTATGGTTGTACAGGTTTTTTTGGTTGCAATTAATATATTTTTGTGTTTAAAACTACCTAGCGTGTGTAATTTGATTATTACGTTTAAGTTTTTGTGTCACCTTTAAATTCCTAAATTATATAACATTTTGAACAGTCCGGTTTTATGTGTTTGGGTGTGTTTGTGTGTGATAAATATAACAAAAACAAAGCATACCTCGAAAAAAAGAACGTTGAATCACTTTGCCCTGTTTTAGTTAACATATATAGGGTTTATATATAAATGTTAAACATATTAACTTAAAGAAAGCTATTCAGATAATTTAATAATCAAAATTAAATCTAATCTATATAACAAACTGGCTCATATAATAACCCTATTCTTATGATCACGGGATAAAACAAGCCCTTTGGGGTTTTATTCCCGCCGGCAATATATATTGCTAAAGTAACATATTAACATAGACCTGGCCTCTTTGGGTTCTAGCTCCTGGGACGATCGACTTTCGGTACAGAGACTGACACTGTTGTCAGTGTTAGTGTTTGTACCGATGTGGGCGGTTGTTCTGGTGGCTGGATTCCACTGAGGTCATTCTCATTGTTAATATTTCATTACGTCTTTATATCTATGTTGCATATTAACATTTTGTAAAAAAAAAATTGTATCATGATGGTAAATAAGTATCAATCGGTTTTATGGATTTGGATTAACCCAGACAGTAACTTACAACATTATTTCGATGAGCAATAAATATAATTTTATTTGAACTACAGTATTGTGTCAGTTGTCTAAGCGCTCAAAATTAGTAGTTTGACTTAAGCGTAAACACACCTTGTGAAATCGGCCACAGACGTTAAGTGTGTACCACTGCATGTGTATAGCAAACTTAATAAACGGATATACTTCCTACGGTGTATTGGTCAGGCCAGATAACATTCATATTGGGTTGTTTTCACCCTTGCTATAACCACAGTATATTGTGACTCACTAGCCGAGGAAACAAAAACACTTAAACACTCTTGATGTTTTCAAACACACATACAGTCGTTTCCTTAATTCTATTGTGAGGTCAATTTTAGAGCGAAACTGTTGGTATTCAAGCCATCCTGGTTTTGTTGCTAAGGCAGGACTTCTGTTACAAGCTTATTATCGTTTTCTGTTCTATGTCCATTTTCACTCAAAGCAAATCCCGATTTTAAAGATAAAATATAAAAAGAAACTCTTAGCTCAATAATCAGTGGGTATTTATATACTAATAGCCGCTGACGAAAGAAGGCATTTTTGTCGAGGATTGCTAGAATAGGATTTACTTTAAACTATCAAAGCAAAGTCCTTTATAAGCCATATCCATATAGGCGAGTTTTTATCCAGACTTTTGTTGGTTCCCGAAAAAGCTGTTAACAATACAGTAAGATACGACATCAATCACCAAGCGGATTTCTCCCACGCGGTAAATCACGCTACAAAAGACGGCCAGCAGTAGGAAGTTTCCGATATTTTTGCGTCATCTTAATCCAACGATTGTAAAGCAGATATGTTTTGAATTATGATGGTGTCATTCGAAGCGCAATTTCTACAATAAGTTATATCGAAGTTTGTTTTCATATTACGCGTGAAATCTGGTAAAATTTCAAATCTCACGGGATGTACGAGTGTTTATCCCCCTGCAAATCGACCAATCAGAACACAGCTAATTTGTTTGACGAATAATAATTCATGTTATTCCATAAATGATAAGTTCCAATGTAATACAATGATATTTGTTTTATACCTCCACGTGTGGTATACAGCTTTCCCACGCTCTGATTGGTCATTTATACAATTTAATCGATAATACGCTACGGCCTATTTCACGACTTGCAATTGCATCTATACAGTTTCAAATTTACCAAGGGTCAGGTGCAGTTTGGCGATCACATTTCATTTCAGCTACAATAATTAACCGGGGTTCTGGTGTTAACTTCGTTGACGGCATGAGAGTTTTGTTTCACTGCAGCCAAGAAATTGTGAAAAAAAAAAAAAAACCACCCAAAAAACAAAAAACACAAGAGTAAAAACAATGGCGGCCATATGGCCATGTTATTATTTTAAAATACAGACTGAATACTTTTCACTTTAACAAATAAACCCTAAATTAACTAATTTTCAACTAAATGTAATGTTTTAGGTTCGATTTAATGTTTCTAATATTCTTAAAAATTAAATTATCAGAAAACCAACCGTAGGATATCTTGACAATATGGCGTCCATTTGTTTTTTTTTTTTAAATCTTTGGCTGCAGTGTTTCCAGACACTCTCGTACCGGGGTCGAAGTAAACACGAGACAAATTTGTTCACGCGAGACTAGGTGTGAGAAAAAGTGGATATACAAACACTGTGGCCGTACATTATTGTATCATATACTGGGATTTATAAATATAGTCTCATGTCTCTTAATCTGCTTGTTATGTATGATTGAAACAGCAACAGCCGACACTCTGTTCCGGATTCTAACCCGGTGTATCTGGCTAGCAGACCAGGACTTTCATAAACTAGATTGTATTGGGGCTCTGGGTAGCTTACCGTCAAGCCCTGAGAGGTTGAGTGTAGAGGTTGTCTCTGTGAGGGCACACGAGGGTGCAGATCCCACCCAGGCTCCTGACACACAGATTTGAGAGGTGGCACCCGACATGGTGAAGCCTGAGTTACAACTGTAGTAAACACGTCCGCCATTTGTGTTGTTTGTTGTGGGTAAAATCACTCCGTTTGAGATGCCTTCCGGCTCTGGACAAGACATGCTGGATCTTCTCTCTTGAGCTACTCGAGAATGTGAGCTGACCTTTCTGACTACCACCAGTGAAATTTATTAAAGCCATACATGGAACATACGGAATATGTTTAAAATACATTTTGTTTGGTCTGTTTGCAAACCATTAAGCCACAGCATCTATGCATGAATGCAAAAGACTGCAAAATGCCACATGATATAATTTTGCCAGTTGGTCTTAAGACAAGTGTTTAGAAAAACAAAATATAAAAAATAACAATTACCATAAACAATCATCTTTATTAAGTAAATTATCCATATGTTTGTATGATACAAAGCTATCAAAATTAGTACAATGCTTGACAATCATTAACATTCAAGAACATTTTTTGTGGATACTGGTTAGACCAAATTAAATCAACAATACATATAGGCACACGTCACCCTGTGTATATACATACTATAATCCACCATCAATTACGATTTTGTTCTATCAAATGTCTTGGTAAATTGATAAATCGTGAAATCAATTACAGGGCTCAGTAGTTTACATTTTAATTTATCAGCAATACAGTAATTGGTGTTGTTTTAAACCGGTAACACTACAGAGATTTCTTTCCATAAAAGGTCTGCTGATTGGCTAGTCAGAACGAATATTAATGCTCGTTAGCTGGGTACTTTTAAGGTTTCTTAACATACGATTGACCAGCTTATATGTCATTTTGAAGAAAATCAAGGTAAGCCGGCACACTTATCTTTTAACTTAAATAAATAAAGAGGAACTTACCAAACGACGGAACTCCAAAATTTACAAATCGATTTAAAAGAATTCAGATTTATCCTGCAAAATTAGTTAAGAGATCATGTTATGCCCGTCAAGGCTTGACTATACTATGGTGTTCGGAAGCTGACCATACGTAGACGAAAGGTTTACTAGTACTTTCCCTCCATTCAGGCCGAAGAGATCGGGTTACCAATCAACACGTGAGCCCCCATGTTTTCTCCAATTATGACGATTAGAGGTTTCTGGCATAGCACGGAGCGAAGGTCGAAACTCAGGTGCCAGGGGATTTAAGGGTACATTTCCATGTGGTGCTCGTTGTATAACCACTGAGATGCCTTTTAATTAATAATTTATTGAATTTGAGGGCACGTTGTTATTTGTTTAGCTGTGAGTGTAAGTGTAGAGTGGCCCTGCACGACTGGGTTCAACAGGATTCCACGGAATTGAATACCTCTTATCGTACACCGACCAGTCAGACAACAGGTAGATAAACGCATATTAACTTACATAGATAAACAGAGATATACCCAAACAAACATCTTATAGATAAGAAATCGGTAGTGTAGAAAAATTATAGGCTCAAACATGTTTGAAAGGTTTTGATTTTCGTTCAGGTTTTAAGATTATCGCTGACATGTCGTTATTCAAACAGTAATGTGAGAAGGGTGCCCTCAGTATCGGGATAAAAATATCCTCAAAATAACACTATAAGTCACTACACCGGCTTATTGGTTTCTCACACATTTGATTTGACAGACACAACATTGATTAATGACATTAGTTGGGCGCTGTCAGAAACATATCCCTAGACTTTGTCGAATCGTAGGCTAACTATTGTGAGATTGTGAGAAACAGTGAGGCTTGAACGACGTATTATTATGATGTGTAGCTCGCGTTGACTTTTACGTCATGGGTTTGATTGAGCACATATTTATTATGAAACAATGCAGTTTCAGTATTTCGGGTTAACACTTTCTTACGTCGAGCATTAATCTAGTTCATAAAGTCTTGCAGCCTGAAATCAGTGCAGGATATCGAATCGCCAGCTATAATTGCCTTTCACCAGCAGATCTTCCAAAGGGTGTGCTACGTACTTTAGACCTTCCACGAAAAGATCTTCCGTGGGGTGTGCTAGGTACTGTTTCTAAAGTGGATTGTGAGAAACTAATAAACTAACAACGCGTTCACACAAACTAGCGAAAGTACTGTTTATGGTCAGTTTCTAACCCATCCAAAATCTCTTATGGAACGTATTGATCCATGCATGCACCCGATTCTAGTATATTGTTAAAAACATTTTATTTAATCTTGTTTTATAACCGATGAAGCCGGTTAGCTTACATTGTATCCTTAAGTATATAATATAAAAACATTTATATAACAATAATAATAATAACATGAAACCACAAAAAAAAAACTATAAATGAGCATTCAGACGATTTAAAAATGTAATTGAACTTGTAAGCTCATTAAAGCGGATCATTTCTTTTCGTTGTTTTCATATTCAGTGAGTCCGATCGGAAGCAGCACAGACACCACGTACAGAGTTTCGACAAGGCTTTAGCACATTCCATGCGGAAATTCACATTGAGAAAACTGTAGATGATTGGGTTAATTGAATTATTGATGAAATAAGACTTCGAGAAAAGTTTCATCACAAAGTCCTCTGTTTCAGTGTACTCCTTTTGGCTTTTATTCTTGATAACTGTGACAACCAGTGTGGGCAGATAAGATAGAATAAACGCCATTGTAACTATGAATAAAATTACAGTTGTTTTACTCGCTTTGATTTTTGTCATCACGTTTTCACCAATTTGTCTCAGAGATTTTTTCTCATGGTCGATCCCGCCGCTGGAATCGCTTCCCAGGCGGCCCAGGGTGCCTCGTTTTGTGGAACAAGTCATGCCATCTGAGTTATGATCACTGCTGATGCTTTGACTCGGTAAGTACTTCACTCTGGATTTGGGTTCATGAGCAATGGGTGGCGGACCATCAGCAAATGTGGCTGATGAAGGAGATGTGGGGGATTTAGGTAAACCACTGTCCTCGGCGGAGATCTTACTCGACTGTCTGCCAATCACCTGTCGTTGTCGTAGCTTTATTTCGATCCAGATTCTAATATATAGCCCGGCCATTGTAAGAGTGCAGGCCACAAACACCAAGGTCAGGTAAATGAACCAGACTCTGGAGAGAACTGAGGTCTTACCGTCAGCTGCTTTGGCAACCGTGCAGTCACTTCCAACAACACCAGGGTAAATCGTGGACACAGTTTTTAAGCCAAATACAAAAATTGTCGGTATGGTTGTAAAGAAAGCAAACACAGCAATGCCAATACATATCCGTTTTATAATGATGAGAGGTGTATTCTTAAAAGGCTTACAAATTTTGAAATACCTGTCGATGGCCACGGCGACGAGAATCACAGCTGAGCCTATAATAGGTACTGACTCTGCGAATCGGAATAACTTACAGGCTATAGCACTGCTAAACATGTATGGAAAGCGGAGGTCGTATATTTCAGTGGGCATCCCAATACAACAGGCCACCATGTCAAACATCGCCATTGACAAAATAAAGTAGTTAGATGAAGTCCTTTTGAAACGCTTCAGGTAAACATAGAGTACGAGACTATTGCCTATCACCCCTGTCACCAATAGCACCAACATGTACAGAATAACAGGGATGTACACTTCGGCTTTAGCATCATTCAGTTTTCTGAGAAGATTCTCTGTGGATTCATTCCACATGCTGCATGACACACCCGTGCAGTTAACCAAAGTTACAACTTCAACCATTTTGGCTTTCCAGATTAGCTGGTTCTTTATTTACCTAGAAAGAAATGTACATAAAAAAGTTTTGACACCTGATACTCTTTGATGCTTTATACTATTTTTAAAAAGCAAGAAAAAAACCCCTGATATAAGCAAGGCATGTCGGGATCGAACGAATATATCGGGGATATGCGAACCAGAAGCATACACTCACTAGAGCGTATACTCAACGCCACTCCGCCACAGAGGCCCCGAACAGCTTCGTGGCAACATACTAACAACATCCTCCTATAATTGATGTACATCCGAAAAATTATCGGACTTGGTGAAGTGGTATGGCTTATTGAACATTGTGTAGTCCAACAATGTCATCACTCTGTATCAGTAATTAAAGTGAAGAGTAAAACGAAACGGCAGTTCGTTCATCCCTTTCTTTCATTATATCATTGCTCAATTGTCATCCAACCACTAACGTTTAGTTTATTGGCTTAATTTCTAAAACGACAATGCAATAAAATCTTTTTTTTTTACAGCTGTTTTGTGTTGATATTATTTTAGGCAAAATAATCTATAAACATACTTTATACATGTAAATTTACTTTTGGCAACATTGTTGACGAAACTGAATGAATGTAAAGTGTGAAACAAAACACAATCCTCATACATACTATGCGAAACTGACTTACCGGAACGTCTGCTTGGTGCACACATCCGTGCGAAGATAATACCACTCTTTTAAATGCTGTTTACTTTCGTTTGGAAAAAGTATGTATATAATAAAGTACGTCAAATAATTGAAAGTATCCGCTTGGTTACCATGACAACCAGACGTTCTGAAGTGAGGTAGATAAAAATTCGAAAACCGATTGGCTGAATTTTCTGACGAATATTTGATTCGCTGGTATTTTACAGTGTCAGTAATTCAATTTACCATTACTCGAGCGCCTTTTTAATTCTGTTGGGCCACAAGTCAACGCCAAGCGAAGAAGCAAGGCCTGTGTGTGCTTTCAAACTTTCGTACGCAAAGGTTTGTTGATAGAAAAATTCGTGAATAAAATATTACACTTTTATTTATATTTATTCCATGAATACAAATGTGAGCGTTTAGTAATCCTCACTGACCCGCCCTGGGTGAGCAGCATATGTGATTGAGGTTAATAGGATATTCAAATAATTTTCATTTGCAATTAACTATGTTTCATGATTTTTTTTTGTTTAAAAAAAGATATAACGTATACAGATACATTTATTAACATACGCAGTGTGAAACTTGTGTACCTAAAACAGTACACTGACGGCAAGAATTAGCGTGTTATAGTTCAAAGTGTGCTTTTCCGGTACTGAAGTGGGTTGTCATCTGGACATGGTAGATAACAGTCAAGCTCCAGCTCTTTTGAACACTAGTTCTCCTTACAGAAGATCAGGATATTGTATGCTTGATTTATTGGCATGACAAAGCACGCATAACTATTTACAGAATTTGGCATCATAATATACTTGAATCTTGTGCTTGTGAAACATAATTTTCTGAACTAGAATTTGTTCAAACTAAGAAAGTGCAATCCCAAAATATACAAACATACAAACAAACAAACATACAAACCAACAAACCAACAAACAAACATATAAACAAACAAACATACATACAAACAAACATACAAACAAACAAATAAAAAACAAACAAACCATAAAACAATCATACAAACAAACAAACATACAAACAAACAAACAAACACACATACAAACAAACAAACAAACATATAAACAAACATACAAACAAACAAACATAAAAACAAACATACAAACAAACAAACATAAAAACAAGCAAACAAACATACAAACCAACAAACAAACATACAAACATACAAACAAACATACACACGAACAAACAAACATACAAACCAACAAATAAACAAACAAACATGTCCTGGTGCATTTTTAAGCCGAAACCCACAAACCCTGTTCAATATTAAAGCCTTGTAATCGTCTTTTGTTGGATGTTAAGCCAAACGTAATGTTATATTTCACTTATATGTGGGAGCCAAGCCCAGGTTGGTAGAGTTAACCACCACCAGCTTGACTGGCGTTGTTAACCATGTGAGACAAGACCGATGTTTAGGTTGACAGTTAAAATCTGCACACGTGGTCGTCTGCGGGCTGCCCTACAGCTGAGCGAGCACTTGAGTACAAGACGCTCACTGCAGCCTGTGAACATGTTTATGTTGAAGAGGTTTTGTGTTGTTTACGTTAGTTTTGAGGAAGGCTAACACATATTCGGCCACTATATACATACTTAAATATATAGAGAGTCGCTATAATACAAACATTTAGATCGTGGGCCCGGCTATAGCAAGATACAAAGGTTCGAATGTCCGGTTGAGGCGAGCAGAATTGGCTTTCTATATATAATTAATATAGGAATCATTTAATATTAGGCATTACTGTAATAAAAATTAATGTACAAAATTAAAAAAAAATAATAAAAAAATACTAATGATACTAGCATCACTTTCTTCACTTTCTAAAAGACTCAAAAATTATTCATTGCTTTCAGCTTTGGGAGCTGTGTCACTCTCCTATCAGAGGGGTAGTGAATGTAGCTATCTAGATAGACTCCAGCTGACTAACTTTCTATTTTTTATAGAAGGCCGGGTGGCTGAGTGGTCTAGATAGCCTGCATTTACTGCTGGCGATTCGGTGTCAAACTCTGAGGGTCGTGGGTTCGATTCCCGGACGGGTTTCAACGTACAAAATTTTCTGAACAGGTATATGTTCTAACT
>JAVFBW010183274.1:0-10589 GCA_034783835.1 Mopalia ciliata
TATGTACTATGATTTTAGATATTTCTGTATAGCTATCTATCGAGTATTATCTACCTGAGGGTCGTGGTGTTTTAGCCATATACGATGAGCAGGTCGTGTCTTTAGTTTGTAAGATCTAAGATCCTGGATCTCTCACAGCTTGGATTGCTGTGCAGCAACAACAACAAAAAAAAGAGATAGAATAACCCATTTCCCAGATAGATAGAATAGTCCACTTCCCCAGGGGATAGAATAACCAGATATCTACTTTCTGAGAAGATAAAAAAAAAAACACTTCCGGGAATGATACACTGGCCATCTCTCTGGAGAGATACAACCACCCATTTGCGGAAAGATAGAATAAACCATTTCCCAGATACTAATAGATAGAATAGATAGCCGCCTTCCGAAGGTTCTTCCTATGGGATTTTACACACGTACATTTGTGTGAATTTGAAAGATCGAGGCGTCGAGGGAATGTCGACCTTTTTGTTGGCATATGTTGTCGCAACAATTGTTTTGCGTCCGTTACAGATGTTTCTCTGTGAGTCAGAGTTGGATTTTAATGTAAATGGTCAATAGAGTTGTATCATGTTATGTACAGTTTTCTTTATGTGTATGTCTATCTGAGGTTCGTAAAACTGTTCATAAAGGATGTATTAGGCGGGTCAGATTAGAGTTTTAGCATGCCTGTATTATGGTTTTAAAGTTTGTACAGTGGTCTGTATATCTGAGGGTCGTGGCGTTTTAGCCATATAAGAATAGAACAACAAACTTCCCGGAGAGATGGAATAATCTACTTCTTAGAGAGATAGAATAACCAGCTTTCTGGAGAGATAGGATAACCAGCTTGCTGGAGAGATAAAATAACCATATTCCAGGAGAGATAAAATGGCCCACTGTTTTGAGCGATAAAATAACCACAGAATTTGCACAGAATGACAGAATAACCCATTTCGAGGAAAGCCATAAAAAAAAAAAAAAACGCTGTAGGATTTTTCTATCCTGAATAATCAGAGAATCAGTCAGTATAACGATCTCTTAGTTTGAACAGATACTGACTAGTTTAACAAATTTTACAGATTGAAACCCATCTGGGAATCGAACCCCTGACCCACAAGGTAAAGAATCGATCCGCAAACAGTAAGTGTTGGCCGCCTAGATGACGCAGCCATCCGCTGTTTATATGTCGACCATTCCCACCACTCTGTCACCCGCCCTACAAAGGCCAGATGGTTGAGTGGTATAGGTTGCCGGTTTTTAATGTTGGAGATTCAGTGCCTAACTTTGAGGGTCGTGGGTTTGATTCCCACAAGGGTTTTAACCTGCAACACTTTCTGACAAATCGTTTAAATTAATATTCTGGCATGGTTTCAATGTATATTCTTACATTGTTTAAGTGTCTATTCTGACATCGTTTAAGTGTCTATTCTGACATCGTTTAAGTGTCTATTCTTACATCGTTTAAGTGTCTATTCTGACATAGCTAACGTGTCTATTCTGATATATTTAAGTGTATATCCTGACATCGTGACAAGGGATTTATAGCAACTTCAGGAGATCATCGAAGTTTAAGGTCTTATGAAAAGAAGATTGCCCTCTTTGAACATCAGACTAATAGTACAGTGTACCATTGGAGTAACGCAATTAGGCGAATGTTACAGGATTGCGTTTTAACTATTTGTTTTTGATGGAAAATCCTACTAACGTAGATATCTTAATGATGAATAAATATGTCCAGGATATATTTTCATCGACATGTACCACTACGATCAATCATTCCACTAGGTGTGATGCATGCCGCCATGTTAATGGTGATTTATTGTCAAGCAACTTGTTTCATTTCGAAAATTCCACAAATGAAACTCATTTTAAATTACTAATTTGTTTCAAATGGGGTTATCGTGGTTTGGCAATGAAATTTACAGATACAACAACATCCCAAAAGAAGGATAGATTGTGCAAAATGTGTGGACGTAATTCCATTAAGGATTAATATCATTTTTTGCTATATTGTCCTGTATATTCAGACCTAAAGAAACCATATTTTAAGCGCTACTTCTGGAAATTCCCCATCTTATTTAAATTCAATATTCTGTTAAACCCTAAATCAACTATGCATCTAAAATCTGTTTCCAACTATTTAAAGAATGCTTTGTCTCTCCGGGAAAATACCATATCAAGTTATTAGGTTATTTAATGTCCATTTTATTGTATATGTATCATTTGCTTTGATTGTATATGTAATGCTTTAGGAGAAGAACCCGATGGCTTGTTCCTGAAATAAATACGTTCTGAAATATATGACTTGCTCTGTACGCGAACGCAAAGTCAATTATTCTGTACTATTATCTGATTGAGAAGGAAACGTTTCCAGAACTTTACATATGGTTGTAAATTTAAGTAAAATCATAATAACAGTGTTCCTATAAGTCATCTGATAATTTTCCATATATATTGATCCTTTTGAACCAAGACATGTAAACTGATATACTATCGTGCTTTTAAGATTGTGAGGATATGGACTTTTTCCCTTTAGAAAATAAGAAATATTTACAATTTTATATGATATATGATCAGTTTGTATGGATTTGAGATTTTAAAATTCAAGTTTTAGTCTTCGAGCTGTTCTCTACACAATATTTTATCTATACACATGGTCATCCGATAAAAAACTTTTGGGAGAGAATAATTTAACATTATTCGATGTAGTTGTTTTCTTATATGTATCATAGATATTAGTTTAGAGACGAAATGTTTATGATAGTTCTTCTAATAGTGCAAGAGTTTGAATGCACATAACAGTGTAATTTGAATTTTTTTTCAATTATCGGCTACTATGGGTTCAGTCAATAGCCCACTATCAAATAATATTTGATATATACTGACCTTTCTGACACATTTTATATGCCAAACGAGACTTGAATGGCGATTTTAAACTGTATTAAGCCGGAAAGTCTAGTTAATTGATGATTTGAGTGCTGCTTTAGCATCCGAAAGAGGCAATTACACTGTTTCCCCCGCTTAAACACTGTGGCAAGGTAGTACCTTCTGTGGTAATTTGTAAGACAAGAAAATGGACATCATCTGAGTTGCTTGTCAAATATAAAAATAAAACCTAATACGACAGAAGACTATAGATGGCAACTGCTCGTTTGTTGTTGACGCCCCGTTTAAATGCACATTCCGACGTCTCATATTAAGCAGACTCGCGTGACATTCATCAGATCACCAATCTTAGCTAATTTTTTTTTTTATTAGCATAGAACATTTCATTTCCCAGAGATATAAAACTCACTTTCCAGAAATATTGAAGAACTCAATTCCTGGAGACAGTGAATAACTCGTTTCTCCTGGAGAGAGTGAGATCCCGCTGCCCGGAGAGATAGAATAACCAACTTGCTTTAGAGATAAGATAACCCACTTTCAGACATGGAATAAAACACTTCCCAGAGAGATAAAATAACCCCCACTTCCCGGAAGGATGGAATAACCCACACACTGTAAAGATAAAATAACATATTTTCTGGAGAGACAGAAAAGATAGAATAACCCATTTCCCAGATAGATAGAATAACCAACTACCAAGATAGAACAACCCACTTTTTGGAGAAATAGAATAACCCACTTCCCGGGGGGATAGAATAACTCGTTCACTACTAACACAAAATGCATGACACTTGTAGAACACTACTAAGACTATAAATGGCAACTGCTCGTTTGTTTTTGACACCACGTTTAAATGCTCATTCCGACGTCTCATATTAAGCAGACTCAAATCAGCATTTGCATATCGAACATGACTACATCACAATTAATGGAAGCCATACAAATGCGTCGACGCAAAGCGGAATTAAACAGAGACCGATTTACTTAACACCACATGCTGATTATCTATTTTAGTCTCACCACTTCATTTGAATTGTTTGTTTTTAAATTAGTCCCCACCCCTCCCCCCTTACCTTATTTTATAATCTATCTGGAAGACCTTAATCTGTTTCCATTGCAAAGCTTTACACTGTTAATCCTACATGACAGCCTAGATGTAGTTGTTTTACTGTCTTTAATATAATGATAAAATCTGTTTTTGTCTCGGCCCTTTAACTAACAAAAGGAATCCTGCAGTTAGCGCATATACGCTTGTTACGTGGTATTACCAGGCCGACACAACATGTTATTCTTTATTGAATGATCTTTCTTTTTTTTCGGTGTAATTTGTGTAATTTTCTGCGTTGCTAGATCTTTCAGCTAGGAAAGGAAATGTCACACCCATTCTTCAGTTAGTTGCTGTAGCCATGTGCTGTACATAGCTCAATGTAAAGCTTGCCCTTATTCTGACGTCACCTACCAGGTAGCCTCGCTTTCGATTATCAAATATGCATACTCACCTCAGGCTTGTTTCGGGTCGTACGTATACGGCACATGAAAAGGCTGTTCGGAGCGGTTGGAAACAACTTATTTTATCATTATAGGTTCTATCAAAGGATTCTTGGCTGTAAAAATGAATTTTGTTGACATAAATCCTTTAAAGTGTCTATTCAGACACGTGTATTTTGACACTGTTCAATTGTCTATTCTGACATCGTTTAGATGTCTATTCTGACATCGTTTTGATATCTATTCTGACATCGTTTAAATGTCTATTCTCACATCGTTTTAGTGTCTATTCTGAAATCGTTTAAGTGTTTATTCTTACATCGTTAACGGGTCTATTCGACAACGCTTAACTGTCTATTCCGACTTCGCTTAAGTGTATATGCCGACATCGCTTAAGTGTATATTCTGACATCGCTTTGTTCTCTATTCTGACATCGTTTAGGTGTCTACTCTGACATCGTTTCAGTATAACAATAGCATAATACCATTTTAAGGGAGCGGGCCCTCTGGCTAAGGAAAATTTGTTTGTAGATTAGCAATACGGTCCGCATCTCTCGTCAAATCTTGTCACATCTAGGCAACTCGAGCGAGAGTCCGCCGCGTGCAAAACATCACGGGGTGACACCCAGAACACCCCATGACAGCACTACGGGGTTAGGCCTTCCATTTTTAGTCGTGAGGTATTTTTCATCAAACTACTGTATAAACATATAACATGGCGGTGTGAAGGGGTAGCTGTTGCTGCTATGGTTGTTTTTTTCCAATCTACTGCAGATCGAGCGGAAATCTGATATCACAACTTGGACAGAAACGTAGCGTAAGTTTTGATTTAATAATGGGGCGAAAAACTGTTAAAAGAACTGCCTCAAAACACGCAGATTCTGTCTCCAATGGGTCTTACACCATTCAACGTGAAGAATGTACATAACAACAACAACCAATAGTTACCGGCAATCAACCTATGACAGGTCAAGCTAACCCTAAACTGGCCTTATCCGAAGCAATAGCAACTACACTACTAACCACTCAGGATCAAAATAGAGGCATGTTTGGGGGGCTGTCGTCGCACGATCCTGTTCCAATAAACCATTCAACGTCAGGTAAAACATCGCATTCATCATGTGACAATTCAACTACTGTCATTCTTTTGAGTTTAGAATGTAAAATGGACACTATTCTAAACAGAGTGGGGAATGTTGAAAGTACTGTATCTAACATAGATTCTCAGGTGATGTCATTAAACACAGAAGTAAATACAATCAAAGGACGGTATTCCGATCTAGAGAAATCCTTAGAATTCGCAGCGGAATCAGTGGACAAATAAACTTTATTGAGACAAAAATACAATCAATGGACCTTAATATGACCCAGTTACGAAATGAGACTACTGATCTACGAGAAACTGTTCTAGATGTCCAGTGTAGATCCATGAGAAACAACCTACTATTTCATAATATTCCAGACGTTGAGAAATCCTTGCACACACTATTTTAAAACTCCTAAAGACACTCGAATTTACATCTCTGAACAATATCGTGGGCAAATATACGAAAAGCGCAAAGAATTGTACCCTTTGATGAAACAAGCCCGAGAGAAAGGCAAAAAGGCTGTTCTCGTTGGAGACAAACTATTCATTGAAGATAAATGAAATGAACCAACTTCTGCACAACGAGTGGGATAGGAAGATGTTGCAGGTGAGCCACAAATCCTCGGTCAATGCACTTTTTGTGTTTGGAATATAGGTGGTCTAAAAAGGCATTTAAATGATGACACATTTATTGATTTTATTAACAAGTTTGATATATTGTGTTTGTGTGAAACTTGGGGTGTCGAAGGGACAGGGCCTGAAATAGATGGGTAACAAGCTGACTTCTTGCCTGCTGTGAGGAGGAGCAACGTTGGAAGACCATGTGGGGGAATTGCTGTGTATGTTAAACAAGAATATGCATGCGGGACTTCGGTAATTGGGTCCATTGAAAATAACGTCATGTGCCTAAAACTGTCTAAACGCCATTATCAACTATCAAACGCTACTATTATTGGGGCGGTGTATATACCACCAGCTAAGTCAGAAACAGAAAATCAGTGTGATATTTTTGATCTTATCGAAGAAGAGATAGCCAATCTGCAGGTCAAGGGGTTCGACTTAATTATGTGCGAAGATTTCAATTCACGGCCTGGTAATTTTTCGGACTGTTTAGAAAATGTCAATTTACGACGGTACATCGACGAATATGATGACATATTAAATCAGTTAGTGTATATACTGATGGTGATAAACTACTATCGCTCTGCAAGATAAATGGTTTAAAAATCCTGAATGGTAGGTTCCAAGGAGATATTCCGGGAAAGTTAACGTTTAAAAATCGAAATGGATGTAGCACAGTATACTATGTAGGCCCTACTTACTTACTTTAATATTTTTGAGAAGGTAACTAACTTCAAAATTGTAGACGACTCAGAATACTCAGATCATTTGCCACTCTTATTTACTTTTGGTAAAAAGCATGTAAGATTTAAACATCAGAGGAAAATCACCGAGAAATTTTGTTGGGATAGGCACCTTACTGAAGAGTTTGTAAGCGAAGTAGCTAATAGCCTGTCAGAATTTGAAAATATTGTTGATCTACTGTTAAATGAACAGCAGTCGTTTAGTAATATATTATACAACACGGCATTTAAATATTTTGGAAAGGTAGCTATGCAAAAGGGAGACCACTCTAATAGAGATAAATCAGCCTCGAGCGCTAAAATTCCTTGGTTTAATAACGACTGCAAGAAAGCAACACAACAATACCAGATAACCAGAGAACAATTTGCCAAACATGGCGAGGCGTTTAGGTACGATCTTGTACACGCCAAAAGGGAGTACAATAAAATTCAGAAAAAATGTAGAAATCAGTTCGCTTATAATCAAGGTAAAATATTTAGGGAAAATGCGAGGCATTATCCTTGAAAATTTTGGAAAGGTATTAACGGACTGTTAAAAGGAAATACAAAAACTAATCAATTTAAAATATTTAGGGAAAATGCGAGGCATTCTCCTTCAAAATTTTGGAAAGGTATTAACGGACTGTTAAAAGGAAATACAAAAATTCCCGACATAAAACTCGAGGAGTTTGTAAATCATTTTCAAAATGAAAATGAGTCTACACCTATAGAGATATCTACAAATAGCCTTGCTACTGTCTTAACTACTAGTTTAAATATTGATAACCTGGATAGAGGGATAACGGAATATGAAGTTAAGGCCGCTATAGGAAAATTAAAAAAGAATAAAGCGTGTGGTTTAGACAAGTTAAGCTCTAAGATTTTCATATATGCTGAATCGTGTTTAGTTCCTTATTTGTCGAAGATTTTTAACTACTGGTTTGAAAATAGTGTACCAAGACCAAAATTATGGGCAAAAGTGTTTTCTAAACGTTGTAGTACCCATACTGTTTGATACAGGCTCTCACTGACACATAGATCGATTTTATAGCTTTGACTAGTATACTAGTCAAAGCTATAAAATCGATGTACGGTAATATGAGACAAAGGCCGCTGCTTTGACTAGTATACTAGTCAAAACTATCAAATCGATCTATGTGTCAGTGAGAGCCTGTATCAAACAGTATGGGGGCATTTCAAACATTTTTGAACAAAATATCGGTCTAAAACAAGGGGAGCCCTTATCGCTTCTTTTGTTTTCATTATATATAAACGATGTGTGTAATTCATTGCCAGATGTTTATTTTGATGAATCATGTATTAATGAGTTCCAACTTTTCACATTGTTATTTGCTGATGACGCAGTAATGTTCTCCAAAACACCAGAAGGGTTTAATGTTTTACTGCAAAAGCTTAAAGTATACTGTGATAAGTGGGACCTTACTGTGAACAAAAGTAAAACAAAAGTGTTAGTTTTCGGTAGTCGTAAATATAAGGGGAATACAGATGGTCATAGGATGGTTCTGAACTGGCCATTGTTGATAGTTTCTGTTATTTAGGTGTTAAATTCAAATACAACTTAACTCAAAATGAAGCTTTTAAACTACTCGCTGAAAAGGGCTAAGAGGGCAGTTTATCTCTTAAAGACTCTACCGCTAGTCAGGAGTAAAAAATGCGACTCTTATCTTTTCGTGGCTTTTGCGGGTATTTCCAAAATGCGCTCCCATGTCGAAAATAGCAATCTTAGGTCTATTACACATGAATGCGACGTCGCGCTTACATGTATCCTCTACGTATAGCGCGTCATATTTCATTCTTATATACTGCGCAATGAAGCTTTTGCCTACATTTCCTGTGGCAGACCAGAACCAATGTATTTTGCGTCTATCTGGTTTTTCTGCTATTATCTCCAACACCTTCTTTTGGAAAGCATTCCATTCAACGCCGTCATAGCCTTTCAAAATCTTCTTTTTGTCTTCTAATATGTTTTCACGCTCTGAAAATTCTATTATTCTTCGCTTATGCATCATCCAACACGCTTGCCATTCAGGTTCCATTTCTTTTAAAGAAATATTATTATCGGCGTTGTACATTTTTGCTAGCTCTACCATTTTAAATTTTACTTTATTAGCTGAGTTTACCGGCTCACCTATACGTAGCATAGTATCTCCTCCCTTGGAACAGTATGTGTCATTCTCTTTATCGGTGCCTTTAGCTGCCTCTATGTGAGCCCTAGGTCCTAAGACCTTCTTCATTCCCGTTAGCCTCTTGCGCTTATTCATGTGGAGAAACCCTTGTAAGTGCGGAGTACCACTTTCACCTACTTCACGACCTATTACAGCAAACTTAGCTGTGTCGTCATTTATTTCAGACTTAATGGTGAGCACTTCCTCACTTGTATAATTATTCAATGTAAAACACCATCTCAAAGAATTCGTCATTCTGTACTGAGGACAGCTCTAGTATTACCTGTCCTCATCAGGACTATGGACATTTATACAAATAGTATATCGAAAATCTATGACTTTATCGAAAATCTGAGACTTTATCGAAAATCTGAGAATTTATCGAAAATCTCAACCTTTATTATTTATTTTGAAAAAATTTTTCTAAAATTTTCAATAAACGTATGGGTAATTCATTTTCTAAATCTTGCTGTATACGTCGTCCCAAATGGCTGGTTTCATTTCACGCAAGCGTAAGGCTACTTATAAGAGACGCTACCCATTCAAGCGCGCCCGCTTCACCCGTCGAAGACCTCTCCCTTGGACTCGTAAGCCTCGACGAAGGGTTACCAGACGTTTTAGACAACCATCACGTACCTTCATTGTAAGGACTGTTCAATATACTAAGGCTGTGCATCTTAACACTATGCTTCACACTTGGAATCCTAGAGTCGTATTCTCAGTCCCAGAAAACCTCTATGAAGCTTTCGAGAATGCTAAGAAAGAGTATGAGAAAGTTAAACTTGTATACTTTAAACGTACTATTCGCCGTAATGTACCTGAGACACTTACAGGCTCCGGGACTGAGTCCAAGTATAACGTCTACACTGGCTATGACCCAGACAGTCAAGGAAGGCAATGGGTGGCAAAGGAGAACAACTTTCTCCTAAACCAGCGTACTAGAGTCAAAATTGTTCCTCCATTTGGGAGCTCCGTAGCGTTTCTAAGACCGCGCTTCTCTCGAACTCCTAATGACCTTAATTCATGGGTAGGAAAGCGAGGAGCTCAACTTTGGGTAGACGCGGACCACACTAAAGACAATTTTCCTGCTTCCATGAACGCTGTTCATCAATTTCATGGTGGTATAGCAGACTCTGAAGACATGGGCATTTGGTATGAGCTTAAATTCGTATGTCATGGCTACCGCGGTGCTCAAACCTATGTCTGAACGGGGGTATCGGACTTAGGGTTAGGAGCCCTTTTACTGACCCTTTAGGGTTTGTTTTAGTTATATTTTAATTCTTTAACTCTTGTATTTTCTTTAATAAACTTTTTATTCACCATAAAATACAAAGTCTTTTGTCTCTTCATTTATTTCACGCACATCCCATCTATCTGGCATTAAAGCCATGTAATTCGGCAGTCTATTGGCAAATACAATTACATGTGGTACCTCAAACCACTTTAAATGGGACTCATACTTCATCGAGCAAATAAATCCATTCTTAATGCTTTCAATTGTACGGTAATTTATCCAGTCTTTTCCATCTTCTCCTATTGCATGCGCTCCCATGTCGAAAATAGCAATCTTAGGTCTATTACACATGAATGCGACGTCGCGCTTACATGTATCCTCTA
>JAVFBW010183285.1:0-10589 GCA_034783835.1 Mopalia ciliata
ATTTTTGTCCGTCGTCATATAAGTGAAATACCCTTGAGTACGACGTTAAACACCAATCAAACAAACAAACAAATCTTAACTTTGATGGACCTCCAAACAAGGTGTTCTGATATAAACAAGAAGAAAGAAAGCCTTTTTTTTGAAAAAACTGTGTTTTTTTAATCGTTAATACTAAGCGTGTCATAAGTATGTTGCACGATTTCAATGGTCAATATCGTATGTACAGATTTCCTGACAGATAATTTTGTACTGTGTTTTGGAGGAAGCTTTCTGGTGCTATAAATTATAAACCATGAAACAACTGAGTCCTTCAGTTTGAACACTTGGCATTCTTAAATGCCAACAAATTAACCAGTTCTGCTGTCATGCTGCATTTCCGAGGAAAATAATAGGTTTTTCCCCTAACCTTTATCAAAATAGCATTTTCAGAAAAACGGAAATCCTGCTTTGATATAGAGGTTTACATAACGTACACATTGGTCTTTTGAATAAAAAATCACCAGACAGACCAAAATCAACTTTATTTTTCTTAATTACAGGTTTGGCCAAAAGGTAAAACAGTATTTCCAGATTTTTTTAAAACAAATACGTCCATTGTCTGGAAGGAATTGATTGATGAGCTTCATAAAAATACCCTAACTTTTGATGGACTCTGGGTTGTAAGTATTGACACACCGAACATACATTTCAACATTTAATTTTTCAAGTTACAACATTGTGTGTAAATCTTTTTCTGTGGCTTAGTGGTACCGTTGTATGTGTGCTTCCTAATCCTACTTCAATTTACTGTTCATGGGATTAAGTCCATCTGTCAACCATCAGGTATATGGGTGAGTCACAGGATGTGGCGCCAGCAATCGCGGGGGTGGTTTTTACCTGGATTTCTCTTGGTTTTCCACCATATGAAGGCAAAGAAGAGTGTGAAGTGGACAATCAGTCATCATATAAGTTAAATATCCTTGAGTACATATGTTAAACCCCTATCAAACAAACAACAAAATCCATTCTCTCATTGTGTTTTGACAGTGATTTCTTTATCTCAATGAAAAGTATCACTTCTGAGTGCAATTTGTATATTGACAGGACATGAATGAACCAGCTAACTTTGGAACTAATGAAGAAAAGCCGTTTAACTGGCCAGACAAAGACGTTCCTTACTGGAGTTTGAAATGTGTGGGTAACAAATGGGATGAGCCTCCGTATAAAACTAGTGAGTTTCTGCTTTTGTTATCTGCTTTCATCACCCATGATGCCTTCTTTTGACCGTAGCTATATGAGTCAGCTACACAATGTTGCTCTGAAAATAGCTCAGGTCTAACTATTTAACAGATTATTTTGTTGTCTTTTAGAAAGTTTTGCAGGTTGAAACCCATCCTGGAATCAAATCCACCACCCTCAGAGTTAGGCATTAAATCACAAGCAGTAAATGCTGGCCACTTAGACCACTCAGCCACCCCGCCTTCTACAGAAGGCCATTTGTACTAAATGATATTTCACTTATGTGACAATGTTGGCTACCATGCACATGTAAATGGCAGATTGACTACTTTATATTGAAGGGTGTAGAAATTCTACAATGCTATATCCATTGAGTTGCTATGTTATTTAACAAAGTTTTATCAGGCTCTACAACACTCTACGAGCTATAATGAATATACAGCTAATTTATATCACATTTTCATCAGCTTGAAAATAATATCAAAATCTTTACAACTTGACAACAGATTTCCACAATAGCAAATCTAAGCCATTTTTCTCATTTAATCTGTCTATTTCATCTTGAGATTGTTACCGAGGTGGCGGTATAAAAACTTCAATTTATAACTAGAAAAAAAAAACAGCCCAGAAATTAGATGAGTTAGGTGTATGGGTTAAAACACTGACAACAAATATTGACCTGAGTAACATGTTGTTGCTAGCACATGTCACACACATTGTTGTCCAGGCAATAGCTTTTATGTAGAATATTATTTGACTCATCCAGTGCACATGGCTATTTATAAATTTAAACAATAAATTTCAATTACCAGCAAAACAAAAGGCAAAAAGACATAAACAAGGGGAAGTACTCCCCTACAACATAAGATGAGAATGTTTGTTTGACGGATTGTCCACTTCACCCTGTGCACAGCTTTATTACAAATGAAAACCTCGAGGAAACCTCGTAAAAAACCTGCCCCACCATTGCCGGAGCCACAACATGTGACTCGCTCATATACCCGATGGTTGAAAGGCGGACTCGAACCCGAGAATGGTAAATCGAAGCATGTTCAGTTCAGGAAGCTCACTTGCTACACAACTCAGCCACGGCTGAGGGCCCTAGATAAGAATTGATCCAATACAAAAAAGGCTCAGTATGAGGAGGTTACCTGGGAATGTATAAGGATGGCTTGCCCTGAAGATGTGACCAACTCTAGAACAAGGAATGAACTCCAACGACCCTCCACACATCCATGTCTGTAAATACATCCACGATAACATAAATTACATTAAGTCAACATTTTACATATATATTTTTTTTTGTATGTTTTAAAAAATAAGTCACTCTGGATAAGGCATGTTGTTTAAAAAACTGAAACCAAATAATTAACTTATGTTCTAGATGGACTCCCAGAGACAAGACTCTGAGTAGATCTCAATCTCGAGTTGTTATGGGTAATGTACATTATACACATATATCAAGAGAAGATAATAACAATTTAGATAAAATCAGATAAAATTGCCGTCTTCAAGTTCATTGGGTTAGAATTTCGGGACTCATTCTGCCGTAAGCCTCTGTAGCTCAGTAGGTAGAGTGTTTTGTTTGTTACCCAAAGGTCCTATGTTCAAATCCCGGTGGAGGCAAGCAAATTTTGATAGCTCTGCCATGATAGCCATTTCCTTTGTATTTTGGGATTTTGTGTGCACCCGATTCTGATGAGCCTTTGTCAGCGAAGCAGATTCTGACCTTGTGGCTTTACCGTATGACAGATGTTGTGAACGAACAAGATGACAGCCGCTGGTTGCTAGAGAAAGTTTCAGGCTTTTTGTTGAGTGCGGGTAAGGGGCTTTAAAATGAAAACTTTAGGTATATCTACAGATATTTTTCACGTTGATTCCTTTTGAAAAGATTTTACTTCCTTTGTAAATGGAATGAAAAATCTAAATTTGCAAGACGTTTTTTGACAAAGCTGTACCATCAGTATTGCATATGCTATATAATGATGGTACCTCGATCTAGATTTCAGCCACAGAACTCTGGTGGGAAGGGCTTGAGCTCTAACCGACTGAGCTACAGAGGTTCATGACGGAAAGATACCAGAATTTCTTCCAGGTTAAGGCTAAACATATTTCTCTCACTGACACAGGGAAACTGAATGTTTGTTTGTTTCTTAGATTGGGTTTTAATGTTATACTCAAGAGTATTTCATTTATATGACTGTCCACTTCACACGGTTCTAAGGCTGTGTTTTAGAGTTTTTCTTTTATACAAAGGCAGTATTTCCATTGCATACCCTGAATGAAATCTCTAAGTTTTCTCCTCCCCACACATCCATTCCTGGATCATAGGCTCCAATGTCAAAGAAAAATTTCCGATCAGCTGCAAATAAGCCTCCCGCCATTGTTGGAGATCTAAAACAAATATGGAGTACATGTAATTAAGATGTTTTCCTCTTGAATAAAAAAAAAAAATACAATACATTCAGAAGAAAATGTTAACCATTTAATTTTGACATTTATGAAATAAATATGCAGCAGATATTTTTTTTTCTTTCAAATTAATTCAAAACTTTAACTATGTCATATTCAACTGATAACATTAAGAAAGTTTGATTTATTTGTATATCCAGATAAATAAAATGCTAAACAATTTTTATTTTGGTAAATATCTATTTTATTGCCATACGATATATATTTGTTTATTACATATGTTAAAAAGTTAGAAAGATCAGCAAATATTAATGTTTGAGTATAAATTTGTTATACTTTTTTTTACAATTCAATTTTGGGAATTAATAAAATACTTTAAGTTTAAATGTATCATAAATGTATAAGAGGTGGAAAGATTTGGTATTATAAGAACTGCTTAGCTGGTTGAATACTATATTTCTACTACATGTATGTATTCAACAGGTTGTTATCCTTAAGGTCTTGCTGGACCCGTTCCGGCCTTCCCTTCGGCTCAAAATGAACTAAATTTTTGTTATCGCTTAGATTAAAAGTTAGGTATTCAAACAATATGTTGGGGAAAAAAATAATTAAAAACTGTAATGCTAAACAGTTAAATTGGAGGTTATAATTTAGTTTTCCTATGATCATATATTCAAGTCGCAAAATTTAAATTGCTTATTTCTGGCAATTGATTTTTAAGCAATAAGGCATATTTATAGAAACTTCAAATTTGTCTCATTGTAAAGAGAAGAATGCGATCTAGTATATGGTGCCTCATTTTTCAGAAGTTCATACTTGTTGTTTTTAAAAATGTTTTCCAAAAGTTGTAGTTTACATTTCTACAAGACTCTCGGAGGTGAGATAGATAAAAAATACAATGGGATCATTCTAATCAAATTTCTTTTACAAAATGAGACACCGTTTACTAATTCAAGGTCTACTCAATCAACTAATCTATTGAATCTTATCTTTATTGCACATTGAGAAATGAACCTTGAAAAATGCAGTCTACTTTTTTCTGTTGAAATCTACTCATTTTGCAATATTTTTAGAAATAATTATCGTTTTTTTACCCCATTCATGTAAATGTAATTTCGAGTATTCAACCGGTGTTCTGAAAATCGACCAAGGGGTCCAGCAAGACCTTGCTGCCCTCTGACTAAGGGCAGCTTGTTTGAAGCCTTTGTTTGTTTGAGGCTAACACTATGAGAATATGTTAAGTGTTTTGTTTTCTTATAAAATGAATGTTCATCCAGTGCTAAACAATGACAGTGATAGGCTTGAAATAAGACACAATAACAGGCACAAGACAAAAAAGCAAGAAGCAAAAAGACAAAGTGCATCATTTTCTGTGCAGGGCCCAGTTTCAAGTGAGTAATACTATTAGTCACTAACACCAGATTAGATCGATCAAAGTGGATTATAGAGAAAGATCTTCAACATTGTGTGACGTCGTCTTAAAACCAATTAAATTTGATTGCACTTTTAGCAACCTGCCCCAGTCTTTGTTTGATTAGGGTTTACTGTCGTACTCAAGGGTATTTCACTTATATGGGGACAAATTGTCCACTTCACACTGCATCTAACTTTATTGCAGTGGAAAACCAGGAGGAAGCCTCGTAAAAACCACCCCAAAGATTGCAGGAGCCATAACATGTGACCCGCTCATATAACTGATGGTCGACATGCAGACTTGATCCGGTGAATGGTAAATCGAAGCAGGTTCAGTTTAGGAAGGGCACTCGCTACCAGTAAACCACAGCTGCCGGCCACGTCATCTAATAGCCAATTTAATGTAATAGCGCTTTGAACAGCCTGCCCCAGTACAGTTAAGAAAATCCCTTATCTCAGAAAGCACATGGCACCCACAACTATCACTCACCTAAGAGGTTGATCTACTGAAAATTATTGACAGCTCAAGATTAGTAAAATAACCAAGGCAAATTATGTTAATTATTACCCATCACCACTACATGTCAAATTATATTTTTGATAAGAAACTTCAAACCAAAGCTTGAAGAATGGAGTAATGGGAAGACAGATGAAGGGACAGACAGACACATAAATTAAAACATAAAATGTTATAAAATAGCATGAAAACAATAATGCAAATTACATTACCTGATTGATTACCAAAGGTATTATTAGATATAAAATATGTAATTAGTCTACTGTATAAAATGTTGATCTACCACATGCCTTTGTAAGTTAAAAATTACAAATGTAATATTGAAATTAATGCTTGTTTGTCTGATCGGTCTAGACAAAATGCTGTTATTAAGGTTATTTCACTCATATGAAAGTCTGATGGGTAAAGGGGACCACCCTCAACGTCACTGGCATATGACAATGACAAATCAGGTCAATTACATGCTGCAATATAAAAACAAAACAAACAAGTCGACCTGCTTTTGGCCAGCAACTGAGTGTTCCAGGGCACAAGATCGTTTGTTTGTTTGTTAGTTTGATTGGGATGTAATGTCTAGTCAAGGGTATTTCACTTATTTGACGACGGAGTCCACTTCACACTGCACCTAGCCTTATTACGGTGGAAAACTGAGAGTAAACCTTGTAAAAACCGCCTCCTGCTATTGCGAGAGCTATAACATGTGGCTCCCTCATATACCTGATGGTCGGCAGATGGTCAAAGTTTCTTTGTTTCATTGGGATTAAATACTGTACTTAAGAGAATTTCACTCACATGGCAGTGTGCTATCCTGCATGGGTCGAGGAAACCACATCGGCAACAAACAAAAACATCACAGGACAAATACAGGACATTCAAAGGACAATACAAAGACATCAGTCACATCACAAGATATAATACATCAGGAACGGCTTTATAAAATATATAAAAATATAAAAAATATAAAAATCTTGAACTTAACAAAATCCTTGCATTCATATTTCAGTCATGTTATCCTGACCCATATAAATTGTTACCACCAATCTGGTTCCAGATGTTATCAAATAAATTTATAATATAAAAAAAACCAACATAATTCCAAAACCTCTATTCAAGAATAAAGCCCAATAAAAACCTAGTCTATCATATTTTACTTCTACCACCAACCCATGTTCATTCATACCGATAGGCTTCTGTGTAATTAACTGTCGAGAAACTTGCTGGAACTGATGAAATTTCCAATTTCCAATCAAACACAGAAATACTTAAATTCCCATTTGGTAGATAAGACAATGTGTTGTCGTCTATGTTATCCATTATTGGACATGCCAGGGAAAATGGGTCTGTGGAGATCTGATTTAATAATGGCACTAGCCTGTTCAAAATCAGAAAGTTACAAGTCATTAATAGTTAATATCTGAATAAAAGAATAGAAAACTATTTCTACAGCAGCAGCAGTTTGACTTCAGCACCTTCTCCTGGTGCTATTTATAGTAATGACCTCAGGGGATTCCCCTTACCCGTGACCTTTAAACTGCAAAACAGTCCACCAATGAAAATCCCTGAAGTAAGGGAAATCTTGTGGATAAGGGGAATCCCCTGAAATTATTACTTAAAGGCACAGAAAGAGAATAGTCAGAGCAGTTAGCAAGTAGCGCACACGCTGGACACAAATATGCAGACGCCACAAACAAATACATCACGGCACATTTTACAATAAGCAATTACCGCAGCGGAGCAACGCTAGACCTTCTGCGGCGTTTCTCATGCTCAGGAATGGGTCTCCAAGAGAAATGGAGGCTCCACCAAAAGCCTCCAACGGAATAACTTCCCGAACCATGGTAACCAATGGTATGCGAGTCGATCATATCAATTTCTGGACAAAGCACAGCAGTTGGCTCTTCCTTGATACGCGCCAATAGAGGTTCCAGCCTGCACAAACATACATGTAGATCGCATATGCTTACATACTATTTAGTAATGTACTGGATAGATTGATTGGTGTTTGACACCGTTCAGATTTAAGAGTCCTCTTATTAATAAATACTATAGCCTTTTGATTTTAGACAGTTCAATATTTGAATAAAATTTAATATTAACTCGAGCGAACTGAATGTAGGGTGAATTGGTATTTAAACATATATATTCATTATTTCGAACCCAAATCATGGTGCACAATAATTTCAAAAAATAAAATAATATGAAGCAGTAAAAAAAAGCAGATTTTATTCTTTGAATTTTCAATTAATTCAAATTAAATTAACTAATACAAAATAAATTAAATTTTTTAGTTTATTTTAAGGTTCTGAAGAAAATGACTTAGCCATTACAGTCCATAGCGGACAGTTTGTAAACGAGAACATTTAGTATAAATCACTGTGATAACTACAGATTCTCATCAATTTGGGATGCGGCTTCAGCTTTATTCCAAAACAACAGATAACTCATTTTTGTTTGTAGTTAATATCTTGTTGATATATAGTTAAAATCAAACCGTTATGTCTTCTTAAAACAAGAGGCAGTTGTCCCCCTTACAGGCAGTGCACTCCAAATATTATATTGCTGAACAAAATGTGAATTATTTATTTTTCCTCTGTATTAAGTCATAGAGCAATTGCAAGGTACAATTATATAAAGTGTAGAATTGATATGACATATGAAATTAAATTATTGTGTATGTACACCATAACGAAGCTCTGCTACCCAATTGCAAAACCTTGAAATAATGAAAAAAAACTTAAATACCTATCAACAATTATGCATTTTGTGTCATTAAAAAAGTGCCATATGTCCAATATTCGGGGGTGATTTTATTAATTATTACTGATTCAAATCTTAAATTCACCAGACCATTAGGAAATGTTAGAGCTATTAACAAATATATTATGGAAATTTGTAATTTGTTGACATCAATTTTGCTGTATAATATTTTGGGTAAATGATGTTTTCTACAACTAAGACAAAAATTTCAAATGAAAAAAAAAAAAACAGTTGGACAATGATCTTCAATCAAAAATGTGTACTATCATTCAATGAATTATTCTATTTTAAAAAAAAAATAGAAAATAAAACCAATTTGGCTGTATCAATTTCAGACATTCTAAATAAATCTACCTCTATAAGCAAAATTGTCTTACCATCCCTTATTGGCTTCACAATGAGAATCTAAGAAGATCAGTACGTCCCCAGTAGCAGCCTTAGCACCCTCTAACCGAGCTCGTATTAATCCGCAGCGCTCTTTGGTACGAACTATTTTCACGATTCCATCAGTCCAAGTTTTCTCAACATAATCTGTCAGTTTTTGTCCAAGCTCCTCTGTGTACAGATAAATAAAGGATCACAAAAAATAACTTCAAACTACAAAAGATTGAATTTTATATTGCATAATTTCAAAAGGCCTATACAGTAACCTGTTAATATTATACTATATCATATAATTTTATACATGTATATGCACAGTCCTCTGAGGGCAGTTTGTTTGAAGAATAGCAATGCTCTCTTTACTAAGCACTGGAGAAAAATGAATTTTCCAGCATTACAGAAACGCTTCTCATAATAATAATAATAATAATAAAACTTTATTTTAAAGTCATGTTATATTGCTGAAGTTATGTTTTTCTTTGTGCTTATATCAATTTTTGGGGAATACACCGTTGTTATTTAAGTGAAATAGCCTTAACCACGACGTAAAAGACCAATCAATCAATCAATCAATCAATCTACACATGTATTATACCTCATTTAAATTTCTCTCTATTCTCTGTGTGTGTATGTTGTGGGTGGATCATGTGATATTGGCCAGCCACATTTATATTAGCCAGCGACGTGGGATTTGGTTGATTGGTGTTTTACCCCATGCTTAAGGGTATTTAACTTATATGGCGGTGACATATTCCAACAATAATTGACACTAGCACAACCAAGATGTGAAGCGTTTCCAGAATGTTGGAAAGTTTATTTTAGTCCAGTGCTAAGTAAATACAGTATTGCCTCTCTTCAAACAAACAAAGTACTTTCCACTGTACAAATTTATATAGCGTTTGGGCTGATCAAGGAATTTGTTTTATTGATAAGCAGAATAGAGTAACAGGAAATTTAGGAAATTCTGAATAATATTACAACTAATGCAGGGAACTTTGAGGTAATTGGCAGATAATGGACTGGTCAGTCAACTTTAAAAGTTATTTGGACCTGTGCTTCACTTTAGTTCAGTCCATAAACTGTCATATGATGGATAGTTTCCTATATTTTGGGTAAAATATAAAATTAAATTCTACTCAAATTTAAGTCAGCTATTTCTCCAAATTTATGTTTGATTATCATCAATTGTTGAGGTTTTATATTTGTTTCACAAAATTTTGTGTCTCGGAGGCATACCGGTATATGATTTGTTTTCAGCTTTGGTACCTAGGTTTCCCAGAAAACATATATATAATGCTATCAGAACTGGCAAAAATCTTGTAATTATTTATTTACAGAACTTTTAGGTGCTTTTTTGTTTGTTTGCAGTTAAATGTTTGAAGTTATGCTTTTTTGTTTGTTTGTTTGTTTGCAGTTAAATGTTTGAAGTTATGCTTTTTTGTCTATTGGTTAAATTGAGGTTAAATGTTTACAGTTTTGTTTTTTTGTTTGTTTGATTGGGGTTAAATGTTTAAAGTTGTGTTTTTTTGTTTATTGGTTTGATTGGGGTTAAATGTCTACAGTTATGCAATTTACAGCAAAAGACACAAACGAAACCAGATTTGTTTTGCAATTCAGCTAAAATAGCAACAGGGTATAAAAAGCTCTGTCTAATCATTGACCAATGGCAATACACGTGGATATAGATATTTAAAAATGACTCAAAAATATCATTACCAAATCATACATAAGTAGTGTTAAATAACGAAGAGAGAAAGCTTTATTTATCCACATGTCAAACTGTTAGTTAAATGAAGCTTTCCGAATTACACTTCTTGTTTGTTTGTTTGTTTGATTGGTGTTTAACGTCGTACTCAAGGGTATTTCACTTATATGACGGACACAAATACAG
>JAVFBW010183296.1:0-10589 GCA_034783835.1 Mopalia ciliata
GGGCAAGAGCCAATGTTAACATGGGCTCGTCTCAAACAGAACCCTCACCACCTTAACGATGCTGGTATAGACTATAGAGCCGCAGGCGTATTGACAGGTACAACCATAGAAAGGACGCTTGGGGTTGTCAAATGGGGTCCAGCAAGTCTATATATGTAGTTTATCCGCACGGCTTTGAAAGATTTTTATTCTGATTGAGCTGTTTTGCGTGACGAGAAAAACTAATTGTGTTTTTTATATGATCTATTTTGATTTAATCTTGGATAAACGGTATTGTCAGGGAGAACAATCCTGTCCAAAGAGATTTTCAAAGCCATAACAGTCCTCAATATTTTCATGTTAATGAAAGACAACATGAAACAACTTGTTCTGTCTAGCTGACATTCCACCAGCTATACAACCCAATTGAAACCCACTTTAAAACTTAAAGTAAAGAAATGACAAGTAATGCGACTTTGTACATTTTTGAATATTGTTACAAGCTTTCAAAGTATAATCTACTCCATCGTCAGGTATATGGCATTTGCAAAGAGGGTTATAAGATCATTTTTATATAGGGATAATGACAACAATACATACTATAGCATGAAAAGATATGCAAAGTGAGTGTTGGGTTGTTGAACATACTAAAGCAACAGTCAAATCATACAGAAATAACAATATAACAAGGTTTTGGACTCACATTAGAGAACAATAGGTAACACAATTGTTGGAGTGAAACACAATGAAGTAACTAACCAGAGTATGACTATATTACATGAGTTTGTGTCTTAGACTTTATAAAGTTTGATCAAACCACTCCATAATCGAGTTTATTTGAGAACTTAAAGTTTTAGAGACCTTTCTTATTGCATACATAACTACCCCCAACTTGTCAAAATGTGTCCAAAATTGCAAGAAACCCAGCTACTTTGGTTGATGGGGTCCCTATTAATCGTGACTTATTTTCGCGCAATCGATGATTCCTCCCTTATTCCATTTCTCTAATTTCAAAAGTAATTTCTACCATTTGCTGATACGAAGGTTTTCTCATTGATCTGCAGTTATTCTCCTGTGTATAACACTCTTGGTTGTCGGTGATCGGTATCTGTGTGTATGTTGAGTGTACACACCACTCTTGCCGCTGTCAGTGATCTGTCTCTGTGTGTATGTTGAGTGTACACACCACTCTTCGTTTTCAGTGATCGGTCACTATGTGTATGTTGAGTATACACACCACTCTTGGTTGTCAGTGATCTGTCTCTGTGTGTATGTTGAGTGTACACACCACTATTCGTTTTCAGTGATCGGTCAATATGTGTATGTTGAGTGTACACACCACTCTTGGTTGTCAGTTATCAGTCTCTATGTGTATGTTGAGTGTACAAACCGCTCTTCCTTGTCAGTGATCAGTCTGTATGTGTATGTTGAGTGTACACACCACTCTTGGTTGTCAGTGATCGGTCTCTGTGTGTATGTTGAGTGTACAAACCACTCTTGGTTGTCAGTGATCGGTCTCTGTGTGCATGTTGAGTGTACACACTACTCTTGGTTGTCAGTGATCGGTCTCTGTGTGCATGCTGAGTGTACAAACCACTCTTCGTTGTCAGTGATCGGGCACTATGTGTATGTTGAGTGTACAAACCACTCTTGGTTGTCAGTGATCGGTCTCTATGTGTATGTTGAGTGTAAACACCACTCTTCGTTGTCAGTGATCGGTCTCTATGTGTATGTTGAGTGTACACACCACTCTTGGTTGTCAGTGATTGGTCTCTGTGTGTATGTTGAGTGTACACACCACTCTTGGTTGTCAGTGATCGGTCACTATGTGTATGTTGAGTGTACAAACCACTCTTGGTTGTCAGTTATCGGTCTCTGTGTGTATGTTGAGTGTACACACCACTCTTGGTTGTCAGTGATGGGTCACTATGTGTATGTTGAGTGTACAAACCACCCTTGGTTGTCAGTGATCAGTCTCTGTGTGTATGTTGAGTGTACACACCACTCTTGGTTGTCAGTGATCGGTCTCTGTGTGTATGTTGAGTGTACCCACCACTCTTGGTTGTCAGTGATCGGTCTCTATGTGTATGTTCAGTGTACACACCACTTTTGGTTGTCAGTGATCGGTCTCTGTGGGTATGTTGAGTGTACAAACTACTCTTGGTTGTCAGTGACTGGTCTGTGTGTTGATGTAGAGTGTACACACCACTCTTTGTTTTCAGTGATTGGTCTCTGTGTGTATGTTGAGTGTATACACCACTCTTGGTTGTCAGTGATCGGTCTCTGTGTGTATGTTGAGTGTACACACCACTCTTGGTTGTCAGTTATCGGTCTCTATGTGTATGTTGAGTGTACACACCACTCTTGGTTGTCAGTGATCAGTCTCTGTGTGTATGTTGAGTGTACACACCACTCTTCATTTTCAGTGATCGGTCTCTGTGTGTATGTTGAGTGTACAAACCACTCTTGGCTGTCAGTGATCGGTCTCTATGTGTATGTTTAGTGTACACACCACTCTTGGTTGTCAGTGATCGGTCTTTGTGTGTATGTTGAGTGTACATACCGCTCTTGTACACACCACTCTTCGTTTTCAGTGATCGGTCTCTGTGTGTATGTTGAGTGTACACACCACTCTTGGTTGTCAGTGATCGGTCTCTATGTGTATGTTGAGTGTACACACCACTCTTGGTTGTCATTGATCGGTCTCTGTGTGTATGTTGAGTGTACACACCACTCTTGGTTGTCAGTGATCTGTCTCTGTGTGTATGTTGAGTGTACACACCACTCTTGGTTGTCAGTGATCGGTCTCTCTTTGTATGTTGAGTGTACACACCACTCTTGGTTGTCAGTGATCGGTCTCTATTTGTATGTTGAGTGTACACACCACTCTTGGTTGTCAGTGATCGGTCTCTGTGTGTATGTGGAGTGTACACACCACTCTTGGTTGTCAGTGATCTGTCTCTATGTGTATGTTGAGTGTACACACCACTCTTGGTTGTCAGTGAGCAGTCTCTCTGTGTATGTTGAGTGTACCCACGCCACTCTGGATAGTCAGTGATCGGTCTCTGTGTTGATGTAGAGTGTCTACACCACTCTTGGTTGTCAGTGATCGGTCTCTGTGTTGACGTTGAGTGTACACATACCACTCTGGGTGGTCTGTGGTCGGCCTCTTTTTTGATTGCCTTCAATCGGTCTCTGTGTATATGTTGAGTACACACATGGTTGGTCTGGGGTCGGTTTCCGTGTTGATGTTGAGCGTACACATGCACCACTTTGGATGGTCTGTGATTTTTTCTATAGGATGCGATAGGATTTTACAATTTACCTATAGGATCATTTACGATTTTACTGTAAAGAGATTTCTCTGTTAAATTGAACATACACACACCGTTTAGAATGATTTGTAATAGGTATACACGGGTGGCCGAGGTCTGTGTTGACTCTAAGTAGGCCTATTTGGAAAATAAGTCAAATAATGCCGCTGGTTGGTGTTTTTGTCTGGGTTTTTTTTATACAGAACAAATGCAGTGCTATGCTAGCTCAGTCCCTGGGGTTGTCAGTAATAATATTCTAACGTAAACAAAGTTGATGTATTCTTTAAGTTTCATTTCCAAAAAATCGTACTGTGTATTGGATTACTTAAATCATATAATACTGCGTGTAGTTTTATAGGCATTTAATGGGCAAATCAAACAGCCCGTTTTATTATAGGCCTATGTTTTCACAATAAAACATTGGATTATTTGTCACAAAAATCGATCTTATCATGAACCATAAGGTATTGACTTATTTTCCAAATAGGCCTAAACAGATTATATATAAAGTGTGTGTTACGTGTCGTTGTATCAGCTCTTTGTGTCTCAGGTCGGACTGCGCATGAATGTCGATCTTTGAGCTCGATTTATACTGCAGTCCGACCTGAGACAACTCGAGTTGATATTTCATCACATATCACGCACTGTAGCCTACATATAATCTCTACATATCAGAGTCGAATCAAGCGCAATATACTCATTTTTCAGCAACCAATCCCGGGTTGGATATATAACGAACGTTTAGAAAACGTCCTCCCTTTCTGTGTCACCTTCAGCCGTGGCTATTATAGTCTACCTCAATTTACTGTTCACGAGATCGAGTCGACCACCCGGCAGCATATGAGTAAATCACACGAAATTGCGGGTGTGTTTTCGCGTGTGTATGCTTTTGGTCAACATGCCACATTTAACATAGGGATAAGATGGTCACCAAACCAATTCTGGGGAATGGTCCTATAAATGGGATTAAATCATGGATCTGATCAAACTACTTAGCGTTAGATAACATCTAAATTTACAGGAGAAATTATGGAAATATGCGATGTCTGGGACAACTCTGGCGCTCCAAAGATAACTATCTGGAGTTAAAGGGCGAGCTGACCCAGTATTCTTTGGGCATTCTAAATCTAGTCATATATCTGTATTGGTCCTGTCCAACGCGTTACCTTGTTTAGTCTATAGTAATTGACTGATGGATTACTCTAAAAGTACGTTTGCTCCGAGAAGATATATGGCGATATAATATGTACTTGTACTATAGGGTCTGCATAATACATCGAGCCACACATATGCATTGTACTTGTAAATGTTAAGTATTGCCTACAGTACGATTTGACCGAGCGAAGGAATTACCGACTTATTCATGTTGATCCAAGATATAATTACTAGAAGTTCACTTAAGGATTGGCTGTCAATTTCTCTCGACGTCACAATTTGCCTACAGAGTGACCGCCCTAAAGGGCATATGTATGCACGCCTCCTTCACCCAATGGGTCACTGGTTCGATTTCACTGGACAGTATCTTTATTGGCATATCAGCAGAATTGTGTCGGGTTTATTCGTTGTACCCGGCTTGCCCCGCAAAATAACTAAAGTAATTGATCCTCTAACGGGTTGGAGGGAGCTTCTTGTTGTCCTGATGCTTCCTGGTCTAAGGAGGAACAGGAATCCAAATGATTGTTTGTGATGTCTTTTTATTGTCCTGAATTGTCATGAGATGTTTTTTTTGTTGCCAGTGTTGTCGGAAGGTTGGGGTGGTTTCCGTCGCCCATTTGGCTAATAGGCCGTCACCTTTTTAGTGAATTAACCTTAAGTACAGCGTAAAACCCAAACAAAAACAATCTAATTGGAAATTAATCACGTTCAAATTATATTCGATAAAATAAAGAATAGCATAGTTATTTATGTTTTACAGTCAGTTTGTTCTACCAGCGTTCATCAAACAGATGTTTGATATTTTCCGCTTTCTATTGTTCAGACTATCAGGGGGAAGTAGGGTATCAATGTCAATATACTTCTAGATTCAAAATAATTGTATAAAGCTATAAGCTATGTATTCACCTGGCCAATTTATATTCCCGATAGCGCAAGTATGTGTTCTTATGTATATAATTTACTTGCTGTAGTTTGTTCTAAGATATACCTATGATATAGCTGTATGGGAATAGTCCATGTAAACAATAAAATATTACAGCAATATTTCCGATTTTGTTTTTGTTTTACTGTATGGGGGTATAAAATTCTTCCGTCAATGTTCTGCTTAAGCGTACATACCATATATGACCGGTATGTACCACAATAATTTTGCTCTCCCGGAAAATTAATATTCCTCCATTGATAAGCCACGTATCAAAGTATGCTTTGAACATACCGTTAATTTTCAAATTACATCTAGCTTTTCAATGCAGATTTCGAACTTTGGGATATACCAGAGCCATGAATATGTGTTTGTTTGATTGGTGTTTAACGTCGTACTCAAGGGTATTTCACTTATATCACTACGGATTGTCCACTTCATACAGTGCACAGCCTTTTTACGGTGGAAAACCGGGGGAAAACCTCGTAAAAACCACACCCGCGATTGCCTGACCACAACATGTGACTCGCTCATATACCCGATGGTCGACAGGCGGACTCGATTCGGCGAACGGTAAATCGAAGCAGGTTCAGTTTAGGAAGCGCACTCGCTACCACTAAGCCGCGGGCCCGAACCATGAGAATGTAACCGGAAAGTCACGAGGGGGCTGTACTTGTAACCATAGTTTGAAAAGACCCCCCTGCTTACAATTTGAAAATGTGTTATGTTGGCACAATTTACGCCATTCTGGCGAATATAACTACATTCCCAATGGTGCTAGTGTAGGATTAAGCAGACTTTACGTAAGGCCCAGTTTTACCAAGGACAATATAGGACAAGTAACGTAGACAGAAGGATTAATATGTATTTCATACCGATATTTATATCTTGATTTAATACATTATCTGCAAAAAATATGTCTTTTGTCCAGACAGTTTTACTTAAGCCGTGTATAACTTTTTTCTATAGATTTGCTATTTGACAATTCTAAATCATGTTATAGTGACCTTTTGGTTAATTAATTAACCACAAGCCGTGGTGTATTAATGTGCTGGCTTATCATGATAGCAGATCAATCTAGATTTAATACATACATATTCTAAGTAAGCTATGGAAACGCCGGTCCATTTTGATTGATTATAGGGCCACGTGCAGACACCAGCTATAATATTGACTTACGTTCTGTTTGTTTGATTGGAGTGTAAGGCAAAACACAAGGTTATTTCACTAATAGATGACGGCATTTCCACCAAATGGGTGAAGGAAATCACGGTCGACGCCACTGATAAAAAATACCATACAGGACAATTACAGGACGACAGGATCTTATAAGAGAATTATTAAATGTTATATGATCGTATAAAAATATTACTATAGGATCTTATATGAGCCCGTAGAAAAACCTTATAGGATCCTTTATAGATTTTTCTGTGGGGGGCATCTGAGAACACCAGGGCTACATGAAGCTCCCGCCCCACCCACCGCCAGTTATGGATTAATTACTAATGTACATTGCGTTAATGTGCTGTTCCAGTGCCACTGTACTGTTAATTTTACTGCAATGTATAAAATGTCACTTCTCACGGTTCCAATCTGCAGCACATATACAAATACTGACTAGTACTAGCATGGGTGTTTAAATAGTAAAATACGTTAGGTAATTCTTTAGTTTCATGGATCTTTCATGGTATATTTTAATTGCAATCTTGAGTAAACATTAAATTTATGATCGAATCTGTTTACGGAGCGTGGTTATATCCGCGCCATCATGTCTACAAACAGGTCAGTCGAAAATGTGCACTGTAATATTAACTACAGCTGAGTCTGCTTTATACATGTCACCGGGTGAAGTTTAGTCAAAACACCGTATACTAAATACATAGTTAAACTGTATTCTGAAATGAAAAGTTCACAACATTTCATCACAAAAACGTTATAGGTAATCACAATTGATTAATCAAAATAACTGATGCAGGATTGCAGTGTTGTTCTTTGAGCGGTCGATAAGCTCTATCCTTATATAAATCATAAGCTGTAATTGAAATACGTAAGTCGTTGGCTCACTGAAAATAATAGGACATTATGTTGCCAAAAGTGTCAAGTCTGTAAGACTTTTAGTAGCAATGGTAAAGTAAATATACAGATTGATGTAAAAGGTATGGAGGTCAATTTCCTGGTCGGTGGATGTCTCGGCGACCAAATACCGTATACAGCCTATCATAATTCACTATATTTACAACAGTTTGTTAACAAACAATATTACAATAAAAAGCTGGTATGGTCCTCAACATTAAAGCCCCATACCAAACTAAGTAACCTAAGAATGCACTCAACGTTGCAAGAGTAATTTATGACAGTTGTGAAGTCCGTGATTATTCCTTAACTTGTAACGTGTAATGAAATTAAAGAGACGATCTGATCCAGTATACTCTATGGACTTTCCAAATCTAGTAATATATATATTATGGTACCTTCCGCTTCAACAGAGCAATATGATTGCAGTGTCAATATGAGATGAGTTTATTTTAGGGGGAACGTAATGCATCCTGCTTTGCGTTAGATTATGTCCAAGTTAATACAGAATTTTTATTGAGATGGAAGGCTTTGATAACTTTTTCCTTTTAACATCTATCACACGAAGCAATACTGCGATAACCGTCCACCACGATGAATTTGCAACTCTATTTAAATACTTTGAGAGTATGTGTTAGCATATCAATATACACTCAAAGGACCTTCACGACCACGATGAAATTTTTAAATATCTTGTTATTAAAGGTTGACACAACCTCCTACTATAATAACTAATAGGACATTTTATTTGTTGATTTGATTGATTTATTGTTCGGGAGATAGGATATTATTAGACCAGATTCGAGACTGCCGTGACTTTCCAGATAGGTTACACTTACATATAAATCTATATTTTTCTCCATAAAATCAACTTTATGCCTTTGTTCTTGTTACACTTGATGTTAGAATGCCTCCCTGTGCTCATCTAAGACAATCTGAACAGCTGCAAATCAATCGATGTCAACCGAGACATTTAGTACCAGGAAAAGCCTGCTCTGTCAATAGACATAGTAATGTCATCACGGATATCAACGTCTACAGTATCACATCTGTAGGCATTAACTCAAACATTACCAGTAATTATCAGAACCATTAGGATTCCGTAGTCTACTTTTGTGTCTCTGGAGGAGGAATTTATTGAGACCGGTAGATTAAATAACGGGAACAGACGTACCCGGTGCCGTTGGAATGTTTAATAAAATTTCATAGATAAATAATAGTTTGAAAACACATAGTTCAGACAAAAAATTGAAGTATTATATTCACCACTAACTTATATTTGCAACCATCAGAGGTCTCACTAATCCCTACAACATGTATATCCTCTGACATAAATATGTACGTTGCGCTATTAATCTCCCAAATATGTAGACTATAGTAAACATGTTGCATGCGATCTGGTCTATAGGTTGACACCGTACACTTTTAGAAACAATGGTTCCTTCAAAGATTCTTAGAAAAGATGGAACCATCTTGAATGGAACAATAGCGATAAAACGGTTGCTTTAGAAAAGATGAAACTGCATGAATTTAATGATAATTTTCTCGTCTTTTAGAAAGTCAGATTAAGAATATTTTCGTTTTTTGGGATAACACTTTCTTAGTGTGAACAGGCACCCGGCCTTCTGGTCAGTTTCGGCCGCCTAGACCCCTCAGCCATATGGCTTTCTGGTCAGTGTCGGTTGGCTAGACCACTCAGCCATACGGCTTTCTGGTCAGTGTCGGCCGCCTAGGCCACTCAGCCATACGGCTTTCTGGTCAGTGTCAGCCGCCTAGACCACTCAGCCATATGGCTTTCTGGTCAGTGTCGGCCGCCTAGACTTCTCAACCATACGGCTTTCTGGTCAGTGTAGGCCGCCTAGACCACTCAGTCATACGGCTTTCTGGTCAGTGTCGGCCGGCTAGACCACTCAGCCATACGGCTTTCTGGTCAGGGTCGGCCGCCTAGACCACTCAGCCATAGGCTTTCTGGTCAGTGTCGGCCGCCTAGACCACTCAGCCATACGGCTTTCTGGTCAGTGTCGGCCGCCTAGAACACTTAGCCACACGGCTTTTTAGTCAGTGTCGGCCGGCTAGACCACTCAGCCTTCTATTAAATGCCGGCAACCTAGGCCACTCAGCCACACGGCTTTTTAGAAGGCTGAGTGGTCTAGGCGGCAGCATTTACTGCCTAAATCGGAGGATGGTGGGTTGGATTCCCGGACGGGTTTCAACCTGCAAAGATTTTCGGTACTAGAATATGTTCACACTAAGAAAGTGTTATCCATAAAAAAAATAACGAAAATACTGTGCATAAATCTATATGGAAACATTACGACAAAAACGGTTCTTTAAAATAATAGGAAAGGCAGAAATACTTAGAACGTTCGGTGTTAGCGTCCCATACATAAACAACAAGGGATCCACCGGAGCCATGGCCAAAGAACCTCCATTAGAGCCATATTGTGTACATATGATCAGTGGATGTATTATCAGCCAAACGTGTTTGTTACATTGTGCTATCTTTTGCACTAACCACACCAATAATATATATCATTAGAAGTCCATAAACTAAACGTGTGCTACGCTCATATTAGTACCTTTTGCGACAGTGTGTCCCAAATCGGCTATCCAACTACTTGCCATCCATCGTAAGGCGGAGGTGAACCGCCAGGGGAGGTAATTTCAGAATTAAATGGAACACTGGTCAGCCTTGCGGAAAGATCAGACAAGTGGAATCATGGGAGTTTAATGTGACAAAATAGCCAGTGGCCGTAGACTGTCAGAATAGTTGCATTGATATCCCAGGCTTATATTAAAATTGAACTATTTTATTGTGTATGTTCGAAATGTTCGTAGGCAAAATGACAGTGATAAATAATACGTCCAAAATAAATCACAACAAAGTTATAGATAAATTCGATCTAATTCATGGCAAGCATATAATAAAATTTCGAATAAATCCGCGTCCTGACGATTTTCACAACCGGCAAAATAATTTGCCAGAATTCCACAGTGAACAATCACACAAAGTTATCATCGATAGTTACCGATGTTTGGCGAGATCTATCGACTACAATTTAATCGGTGCAAGGTAGACGATGCTACAAAATGACTACGCACAACCTAAACTCTATGTCACCCTTTATCAAACCAGAGCAATAATG
>JAVFBW010183307.1:0-10587 GCA_034783835.1 Mopalia ciliata
GCACCGAATCGCCAGCAGTAAATGCAGGCTACCTAGACCACTCGGCCACCCGGCCTTCTACAAAAATAGAAGGTTAGATATCTAGGTGAAATGTCACAAGAAAGTGTTATTTTGTAAAACAAAAAAATATCGTGTCTTGTGTACAATGACCATAGATGATTATGTTTCTCAATGCTTCTGGAATCGGAAAACATGGCCAACTACACTAAAAAAGAATAACACACGTTGTGTCGCGTTTCTGTGAAATTTTGTGTTTACGAATGCAAATGAAACTTGGGAGAAATACTGGGGTGGTTATAGGTATTTAAAGCTGCAATTCTGACAATGATGTGTATTTCTCATTACACTGTACACGATGTACAACATGCCGAGACTTAACCTTGCTAATCAGAACATTGCGATTGGCCGACTCCAGTTAGGCGAATCGCTGTCGGAAGACGCTCAACCTTGCGAATCAGAACATTGCGATTGGCCGACTCCAGTTAGGCGAATCGCTGTCGGAAGACGCTCGTCACTTGAACGTCAGATTTCAGCGCTTCCTATCTGCAGAAGACCGACTCCAAAGTGGTAGACTTCGCAAAACAACTGCAGCACAACATCGCTACATCCGGGTCCATTACTCACGCCACCGAACTTCCACAACAACGAACACAGCTGGGCAAGTACGTGGTTTGAGGCATGTCTACATAAACCATTCGGAACCGACTTCAAGAAGCTGGTTTACGGGCTAGGAGAGGATACATTGGCCTCGTTCTGCAACGCCATCATCGACGTTTACGCATTCGCTGGTGCAGGAATGCACAGGGCTTGAACTGGCAGCGAGTATGGTTCAGCGACGTGACATGTTCTCTTTCACAGAGACCCGATGGACGACAAAGCGCATACAGGCACCGCAATGAACGGTCTGCTAACAACTGCGTTGCCCAAGTTGAAAGATTCGGTGGAGGCAGTGTCATGATGTGGGGAGCCATCTCCTACATAATTCAACAGGGGCTTGTACAAGGCAACCTGACAACTGTACGCTATCGGGATAACAGTGGAATACCTAGAGGATGAGAACATCAATGTGTTGCCATGGCCATCACGATCGCCAGATCTCAACCCTATTGAGCAGCTTTGTGACGAAGTGGACAGACGTTTACACAGCGCAACCAAATGCCTCAGATGCATCCGCAACTGTTCCATGTACATTCAATTCATGCCAAAGAGGTGTCGCGCAGTGATTGCAGCTCACGTTGGTCACACAAGGTACTGACTTCGGCACCCTCGTGCAGCGCTTTTAGGTGACGATTACACCTCCTCTGTCGTTGGTCCTTAGCGAGAACATTACCTCGTACCAACTTTAACTGTGCTACCCCTTAAAAATACTGTACCGCTTTGTATTAAATACGTTCTATTAATATTTCGCCTATGCGTATCTTTTTTGACAGAGTACCAGGTATATCATTTGCGACAATAAAATTACAAATCTAAATACATAAAAATATTAAAGGGCGGAAAAGAGCTTTATTCTTGAAATTCTAGATTTTGGAGCGTTTTGTAGATATAATGGGACCGGATGGAAACATGGCATAATTAGTTAAGTTTGTAGTCTGTGGACTAAGTGGCAAACTGGGTATATATTATCTAGATTAAGTTTTAAAAAAAGACATGTCGATTTGTTAACGAAATTGTATGTGTCCTTTTTTTAAGACGTGGAAAGTGTATAGTGTCATTGGGACACATAACTATTTAACAGGATAAGAGTGAAGCAAGACAACCATCTTAAGAAAAACCTTCTCTGTCCGAGTTATAAATAACTTTTGTCAACTGAAAGCACTACCCATTTGTGGCGAAGGACTGTTTCCAATGCTTTGTTAATCAAAACATTGACTTAAAATAAAATAACTTACTAGAAAGTTTGATAAAAATAATGTTTTATTTTTTTATTTATTTTTTTTTTTTTTTCTATGTTTTGATGTTAATTCATCAAACCATATACAAGAGTAATATAAAGAAGAACATTTCGCGTATAGGACTACACAGGAAATAAGTAGGACATAGATGGTTATGGCGGACTGCAATTGTGCTATGACATCGTTTTCGGTTTTATTAGTCTCCGATTCAGATTGTTCAGCAGACACTTTCCTCATAGCTTCTGGGGCCTAGGCCAGAACGTAAGGTTTAAAACATCAAAACGTAGCAACAGGGCGAAGGTCTAGGGCCCCCTAGACATTCGCCCTATTGCTAGTTTTGATGTTTTAAACCTCAAATTGCTATCAGAGAAAAATCCAGCTTTTTAGCAAAATATACGTTAGTACAGCATTTTTTTGTCTAAGTTTGTGTAGCATTGAGCTCCGCTATAAAATTGTTTTGTTCTCTGTATACAGTCATACCAACAATGCCTACTATCAAATTCCAAATCTACAAAAAAAACCACTGATCCAAAAGTCGAATTCTTTGGGCGAAAGTATTTATGCACTTTGTACTGGGTATTTTAGAATCCATCACTGGACTATACTCCCCCAAAAAGGAAACACAACATTCATTTTTTTTTTATCCAAATAAGAATTTTCAACATCATTTCGAATACAGAAATAAGCATCACATAACATTGAAATTAAGCACACTGGTGTTTCAGATTTTGAAGTTCATTAAAATGTCAAACTTTATCACATTAAAGTCCATAGCGCTCAGATGACGTCAATGCAAAGTCAATATCTGTTGTGCCCACCATTAACCTGTAAAACAGCGCGGACCCGTCTCGGCATAGACATGATCAATCGACGAATACGGTTTTGGTGAATTCTTGTCTATTCTTGCTCAAGAGCCTGCTGCGGTTCTTGCCGATTTTGCTGCGCTGGAAATGAACTGCGCACGCGTCTATCCAAATCATCCCAAAATGTTTTATTGGGTTCAAGATTTGGACGGTCAGGGAAACACTGTTACGTTCTGGTTATTTAACAACTCAAGAGTAGCACGAGCTGTGTGCGGCCGAGCGTTGTGCTGAAAACTTCTCTACGGAGGTCCATTATAGGCAGCATGTGTTGTGTCAAAACCTCATCTCTGTATCGAGCGGCGTTAAGGTTGCCAGGGATGTGCACCAGTTGAGTTGTTCGGGCGCACGATATGGTAACCCACATCATCACACTTCATCCGCCGAAATTGTCCACCTCAGAGACGCAGTTCCTTACGAACCTCTCATTCCGGCGTCTGTAGACACGTGTACAACCATCTCTTCTCTGTAGCTTGAATATGGATTCATCGCTAAACCAGACTCGCCCCTTAATCTGTTGCACCATCGGACCCATGCACGTCGATGCTGTTGTCTCCGTGCATACTACCCCAACGTAACGACGTGATAAACAGCCACTAGCAGGTGCTTTTATTCAATTATCAGATGTTTACGTTATAACATGATCATGTCTCAATCACGCAAACTTTTGGACGAATTTCTGTTTTAAATTTTGTTTGTGATGTTGCGATTCTATTTTGGGAGAGTATAAATAAGACGGATTCCAATAGGATTCAGAATTGATAAAATTGTATCATGTAATATCCATGTAACTTTCGTTCTCTTGTTATAGAGATAACGGTACAAAAAAGTACGGACGGACATGATGTAGACAATATCCCCGTGCCAAATACTGACCGAGGTACAAATTGTAAGGCTTGTTGATCATGAAGTCAATAAATATTGCGGTAAATCAGTAGTTATAGATATGTTGTTACACGCCTAGAAGAACGTACACTTACCTGAAACGGTTACGTCTAACAGACAGTAATAGGAGACATTAGATCCTGTCATAGTTCCATAGAGAAACAAATGGTAGAGGCCAGGAGAGGTGTTGTTCGTGGTTTTCAGGAGAAGGCTGTTATTTGTGTTTCGAATCATGAAATTATCAACATAGTTTTCAAGTCTATAGTTCATACTTTGATTAATTGATGTGACAAACGTCTCAATACCTCTTGATACATTCACTATATAATTCTGCTCAATAAATGGTGGTATCACATTACCGTGAGTAAACGTGACATTAACAACGACACTTTCGTTTGTGCTAGTTGAAAATGATATATTAAAGTCACTGGTGTTGCTGGCAAATCCATTCAGGAAAACATAATGGACGGAATAAGCATTATTTCGTACAATGCTGCTATTAAACGCTAAATTCGTGATGGGAGGATCAGTTATCACATTGTCACCCACAGAAAAGATCTGAAAGTAAACAACAGAAACGAACAAAACAAAGTTGAGCATATTTATCCGGAGAATAAAAAAGGATAAAAATTTAGCCAGATTATAAATTAATCCACACATTAAACGAATATTTAAAGAGTATTTGAAATTTTGTCTTGCTTTCTGTCTTCGATGTGCGCGAGCCTTTATGCAGGCGCACTGGAAGAGGCGCCCTGGGGCCCTTGTATGGGTTGATGGGCTTACAAGCCAAATGAGGGTGTACCTTGACAATTAAATTATTTAGAGCTTTTCTTAACAGGTAAATGACAATTTCGTGAAGTGGATATAAAATTCTTCATCTGAAATAACATATGATTGTCTTGTATTGGTTATGTCTTGCTTTTGTTTGTTGTCAGTGTTGTTGAGGGCGGTTTCTTTCGTCCATTATGCTGGCACGCCGTCATGTGAGGGAAATTATATTAAGTACGACGTTCAGCCACAATCAAACAAACAATAAATCGTTGTATTTTTTAAATAACACTATGATTACTCTCCAATTATTTACGTAGAGTAAAGTTTAGCGATAAGTTATACTTGGTCTGCAACCGTGACTCCGATATATATATAAGCGAGCCAGGAAGTTTCCTCGCGGGTTTAGAAAAAGCAGAAGAACAATTTTTTTGTCATGTATATCTTCATCAAAGTTAAATACTTTAAAATTACATTAAATCAAACAAAGATACAAATACATCAAGGGTTTCTATGCGGCTTAGGTTAGCAGCACCGTTCTTGAATTAACTCGATTCCAGTCGGACATCTTGGAGACGCACTGGGTAATGACAGCAGGCATTGGTTTACCATGTCTGCTTTTTTGTGGCTTTGTATTGTATTTATCTACAGATATTTCAGTTCGAGGGCAAGTTGGATTGATGAATGCGACCTGTTGTTGCGGCATATATCCTTGGAAGACATTATTGGTTGATCTTTCCTTAGTTCATTACAGAAGCAAATGAAGGTGATACAAACTTAATTATGCATGGATTTAAAAAAAAAAATAAGAGTATTGCCAAGCTGTTGGAGGGAGCTTCCTGTGCTCCGATGTGTAGGTCAAATACAACTGATGTGTTGCCATTGACTAGGCGGTTTATTCTAACCTGCGGTATCACTATGACTATTATGACCCTAAGTATGGCATACGCCAGCAGTCCTGTTGCCCTATCTGGCTTATTGTTTGGGCTAACAGACGATCTTGTCTTATGAACTAAACGTAACTGTTTATATGTATGTGACAGTTCATAGTGTTATTCATTCAGGTATAATAAGTGAACTAAAATATGCATGTCGAATTACAATGATCATGACTTTAAATAGAATTAGGGGTCCGAGGGAAATACCGTGCGTGTCTACTTTACTAATCCTCATTCGATGTACTGTCCCCAACAATCGTGGGGTGGGTTTTACGAGTTTGCACTCAGTTTTCCATCTTATTTAAACATGGAACAGTGTGGAATGGACACTCCGTCTCATATACACTGTAGGTGGATTAGCCAGGAGTAGCACGTTAAACCCCAACCAATAACAAGCCAATCAAAACAGTTAGAGGGCGGATGGGAATGAGCTTCCTTTTTGTGCTTGCAATTGGCCTGTTTTCGTCTTGTATTTGTGTGTTTCTAGTGGTGTCGTGGGCCGCTTCCGTCACTCATTCAACAAGCAGGTCGTCATATGAGTGAAATAATCTAAACGCGATGTAAAACCGTTATCAAACAAACCCACAAACAAAGAATCAAAAATAATATCCAGTTACGCTCTTCAAATGTTTACATCATGTACTTGAATGTTGACAATTGTTGATCGCATGGCATGGAGCAGGTATTGTTTCACTTCGACTAGTTTATAACTATCATATTAGTGAAATAACTCTGAGACTATTTATCTTGTAACTTGGAGGGGTTCTTAGTCTCTGGTGGATAATGCACCGTGGCTTATATTATGTTGATTCAAAGACTAGTTCTGTTGTAACTGAGAGGGGTTCTTCGTCTCTGGTGGCTTGGTGCACCGTAACTTACATTATGTTGATTCAGAGACTAGTTCTCTTGTAACTGAGAGGGGTTCTTCGTCTCTGGTGGTTTGGTGCACCGTAACTTACATTATGTTGATTCAAAGACTATTTATCTTCTAACTGGAAGGGCCCCATGCGGGAGCGGGTGGTCCATGGCCCTGCAGAATACTCCCTTGGCTTCCTCGGTCGATCGTAAGAGGCGAGAACAGAGGCTGCTTTATGTTGCCCTGGTGTTTGCAAAGCTAAAGGGTAACGGGAAGCAGATTTGTTTGTGATGTTCTGTATTTGTGTCCGTCGTCATATAAGTGAAATACCCTTGAGTACGACGTTGAACGCCAATCAATCAAACAAACATATTGATAATGTTATATAAAGTTAAATGTATAATAAAACATGGATATTGATTTTTTTTTTGGTTTTTTTTCCTCTGGTAATCGGAGCCAGTGAAGTCTGTTTTGATGATAAACCCGTCATGAATATCTAGTGCTCTAAATATAGTAAATTTCAACATCTATGGATGGCTGAATGACTACATCTGTGACATTCGGTATTATGACTTGTGATGTCCTATTGAGGATTATACTGTTCAGGGAATCAAGTCCGTCTGTCAACCATCAGGTATATGAGTGAGTCACATGTTGTGGCTCCGGCAGTTGCAGGGTTGATTTCCACAAGGTTTCCTACCATATTAAGGCTAGGTGAAGTGGACAATCCCATATCATATAAGTTAAATACCCTTGAGTACGACGTTAAATGCCAAGAGAGTTGACATCAACTACCCATTGATTGTGGTTTGGGACCCAGACCGTCGCATGCTTGTTAAATCCATTGTGAAATAAAAAACATTATGATCTTTGTTCGATTATGTAACAATGATCAAAATATTGTAATCACTGTACCACCCAAATGTAATAATGCAAAATATAACATTGAACTTCAGCAGCATAGACACATTTTAAATTTTGTTTATACTTCTCAAACTCCTTTTAAAACACATTCATAGACAAAACCTATAGTTGAGTATTTAAGAATACTAAGTTTGGTAACCTTTAATACAGGATGTATAGTTTACAAATGATATTTTAGTTTTATAATAACATGGACCATAAAGACAAAACAGACAGGTAAAGCAATAACAGTTGTGTAGGGATAACAATTTCTCCATTCAGGTCATTGTTTTCCTGGTGTTTTATGTGGACATATGTACTAATACATTTTTTCAAGTGGAGTGCTAGTCCAAGGATAAAGCAAATCACCTGGAACTAAACTGAAACTATGAACACACATATATTATGAGGCGCTAATATTATATATCAATTCATATAGGATCATAATACACAGGCTAGTTTGTTTAATTGGGGTTTACATCCTACTCAAGGGTATTTCACATATATGATGACGGATTGACCACTTCAAACTGTTCATTGCCTACTTGGGGTGGAAAACCAAGAGAAAATCTTGTAAAAACCACCCCTGCAATTGCTGGAGCCACATTGTATGTCTCACTCCTAAACCTGATGGTCAACAGACGGACTCCACCCTGTGAACATTACATTGAAGTATGAATAGTAATATGTAGGATCAAATATATATATTCATACATCATTTGGTCAACAACTTTCAAAGCCCATGTTCAAAAACTAAAATGTGCTAGGTTGGAAAAAATCTGTAGTAAAACTTTACCCCTAGACCCTGGTGCCATGAAAACCAGAGAAAACCCACTACAAATCAGAAAACCATACAAAACCCTGACAATTCAACTTTAAAAAATCTGTTTATTAATACATAGATTTAATTACATTCAAACATTTACAATACAGTAAATAATTCACAATCACAGTTTTTATATTGTTTTGATAAATTGGTCAATTAAAAAACGCTTTACAAGCTTATACATCTCATTCATACCAACATAAGATATAAAGTTCTATTTCCTTTTTTTTATTAAATATTTTTTTGTGTGCATTTAATTTTAGTTCACATCTAAGTCACACCATAAAGAATTGACAATCATGCACACAAAAATTAAGATGAACTTAACATTTAAAAGAAACCTACTTGAAGGCGTCCCTATTTATGACACCTATCGGTATGTTTGTTTTAAATGTCAATAAAATGATAAACCAAGTTAGGTCATGAAAAACATTTTGGTTTCTATTTTTCTGAATTCCTTTTCCAGGATTTCTGGGTTTTTTGTTTGACAAATTCTGGATTGCAGCTGAAAAAGTATAAATTTCCAGTCCATGTTGAAGGATTATTAGAAATATTTTCATGTGTGTAAAACAAACTTTTGATACCACAATTTAAAACAATTATGATTTGACCGCCTGTTTATGTCAATGAAACCCTTTGAATTTTAAATAAAATCTCTGATTAAAATAAAATTTAAAAAAATTATCAAATATTCGTTGCTGTACACTGAGTTTTTATTGAATAGAATTGAGGGGGCACTTTGTGACTACATCCAGTCCTAACAAGACCTCTATCAGTCCAGGCAGGTAAACACAGGCTTTGGTTGAACCTCGTTAGATAATTTGGCAGGGAAACGCCACAAACTAGTTGATGGATCTTAAAATTCATTAGTTGCAATATTCAACTATTGACACTTTTTCGGTTATGCAAATAATGCAATAGTTGTACCAACTATCAAAAGTCTGCTCAGCTGATCTCCCGCCCTACAGCAAGTTACACAAAGGTATAAATTAACTAAGATTCATGTCCAGGCGGCAATGATCACAGGCTTTACCCCTGTCCAAACCACAACCACTAAAATGTCCAACAAATACTATGGTTCTACAGCGGTCTTGCTTCAAATCCACTATTCTACATCATCTTTCAATTCATAACTTGGACAATGTACAATGTAACTATGATGATCAACTTCTTGGGGGAAAACTAAGTTTCTAGAATGCTCTGTCAAAGCCATTGGGCATGACCTTGAAAGTATCGTCAGCAGAAGTATGTTTTGAGTCCAAGAATGGAGAGTTAATGAGTGAACATTTATGCTGTGTACAACTACAGCTGGGTGCAGAACATCTGAAGACAAATGAATCCAAACATGAATTTATGATCATCTATGAACAAAGAATACGGTCTATAATCTGGGACGCAAACAGCATGTTAAATACAAACAGGAGAGTTTTGCTAATCAGTCTTTTTATCACCATCAGCTTCCACCGGCGTACTGGCTATGCCATTGGCAACTCCATTGTCTGTGCCATTTGCTATGGGGTCCCCTTTCTCCTACAAGATAGACAAATAAATACACACATAAGTTTTATAGAATACAAACTAAAACAGCTTACAATCTAAATCCACATTGACAAATCTACTACAGAGACAAGGGGCAGATCCATTGTTATATGTTTGTTTTTGGAATTCTTTTGATACAAGTGTCTGTCCTGTTAATGTCATTCTTTTTTTTTGCAGGTTTATAAGCAGTTTCAAAACTAGTCTTCCTGTCTCTTACATTTCGTTTTTTTTTTTTTTGTCTGGCGTCAAGGTTAAGAATACGCATTTAACAGGTCTTAAATGATACTTAAACATAAAAAATGGAGTGTGAGTTTATAATAAGTCCCTCTGAGTACTGTTGATCGAAACCAATAAAATACCATTTCCATGAAAATATCATGAACGGTTATGATACAATTAAGAAGATTGAAGGATTAAATATAAATGATTGTAGAAAAAAACGTGAGTTTCAAGTCAAATCTTTCTTTAAAAAACAAGTTGGCTACAAGAGCTAAACGCTGTTCTTATCAATCATAAGCCACTGCCCAAGACAGTTGGTTAGGGCAAGTGAATGAGTAGGAGAAGTATTATAAAGGGGGTTATCACTACAGTCTTTTTCTCAAATATTGATTTAAGTATTTGGAATTTTTACAATAAGTGAAAATTTGATCCAGGTATCATATGGTATCAGCCTTGCGTTTTATAGTGAAACTAATGGATTGTTCGAAAACCAGTGCTGATCTAAAACAGATCTGGTGACCGGACAATCTATAATTTGAACAAATAAGGCTGTGGTCAAATGTGCGAAGTATGACGAACAGAAATCACAGGCCTATTTGCTTACGACATTTAATCGCCTAATAATTAAAGTATAATGTACACATACCTTTGCAAACGGACACGAAGGGTTCGCTGACGGTTTTGAGTCCACCTTTTCTTGTTTGCTCCATGGATTCCAGAATTTCATGACTATCGGTCTGATGTATTTATGAAACACCCATAATAAGAAGGGAACTACGATACACGGAACGCAAACCATTTTGTTTTCTGCAGCTGCGTCTTTTTTGATGCCGGAAGTCCACGACTGACAGCTGGATTTGCTCTCAAATTCGTAGCCGTGATAAACATTACCAGAAAT
>JAVFBW010183318.1:0-10587 GCA_034783835.1 Mopalia ciliata
GGGGGGGGTTATTGGTTTGCAATTGCACTAATACTAATGACAATCCTTCTTTGATCAGGCTCAGGCAATTGCGGGCTGGTTTTTATAAGTTTTCCTCCAAGTTTCACACCGTAGTTAGGCAAGGAACTGTGTAGAGTGGACAAACTGTCATCAGTGTAGAGTGGACAAACTGTTATCTTACAAATAAAATACCCTTGAGTACGACATACAACCCCAATCAGACGAGGCCGTGGCTTACTGGTAGCGCGTGCGCTTCCTAATCCTACTCGTTTACCATCCACGGGATCGAGTCCGTCTGTCGACCAGTGAAGTGAACAATCCGTGGCCATATAAGTGAAATACCCTTGAGTACGACGTTAAATCAATCAAACTAACTGATTGACTAACCAATTGATTCTACAAGAACTACAAGGATTGGTGTGAGGACACCAACCACAAGGAATATATTAAATTATGTCACAACACAGTAGCTCAGTGTAAAAACTGCATGCTGTCACTATTACTTTGTCTGTTCGTTCGTTTGTTTTGTAGGGGTTTAACGTCTGTCATAAGGGTAGTTCAATGATTTGATGACGGACTGTCCACTTTACACAGCTCCTAGCCTAATTACATTAAAACCCGATAGGAAACCTTTTAAAACCCAACCGTGTGATTGCCAGAGCCACATCACGTAACTCACTCATTATATACTTGATGGCCGACAGACAGACTCTACCTCGTAAATGGTAACTCAAAGTAGGATTAGTAAGCGCACTAAGCCCATTCATGTTGCTATATGTCAAAAGACAGCAAGTGTTCAGATGATGGTATATTGAATTCCTCGAGTTAATAACGTCTGATTTATAATGCAGAGACATTTCCCTTCAGTTCTGATGACAAATACAAAGTGGGACGTTTCTTTGCAGCATCGATTAGTAACAAGAGGCCAACGCTTGTCTTTGGAGTGAATGTCGTTATGTACAGTATACAGCTCACAACCAACTTATATACACGAATATACAGGACATGAACACGACCAATGTCGAAGGCCATTTTCAGAAAAATGTACAAATAACGGTAAAGACAAACAAGAAATAAAAAGCTTTAAAAAAAACCCTTTTTTTTTTTTTGCCTCCAGCTCAAATCAATAATGGCTTCCTATATCCTGGCACATTAAAATATTACAGTCGTGCCCTCTGTATGTTTTGTTTTTAACTGATTATCAAGAGCAATGAATGATAAAGGTAGAGACAAATCTCAAAAAGAAACATTTTTGTTCTATTTTTAAAAGCACCAATATATAAAAATGAGTTAAAAGTACATGCCATTGAATTTTTTTTAAGGTATTAAAAGCATATTTGATGTCCAGTCTTTATCAAATTTTACTGATAACGGTGATGACAAAATGATTTTAATCTTTGATTTTGTTTTTATTTTCAAAAATATTTTCAGCTTATAACCACTTAGTTTTTAAAAAGAACAATGGCATAAACATCAATTTTAAAGTAATGAAAAAAGATTAAAGTCTAAAAAATGTCTTTACTGTTATTTGTACATTTTTCCGAAAATGGCCCACATGCACAAAAAAATAGTATAAATTGATGAAAACAAAAATGTGCCTGAAAATATACTCTGTAATCAGCAGTTTTGGACAATGGTGTTCAAAGATTGTGGTTAGCTTTTCTAACCCTCTTAGAACCAAGTTGGGAACTCACGTATGGTAGATGACACATGCCATATCATTTCTGTATAGTATTGACTACTACAACCAAAACGGTTTTGTAAAGAAATTAAGGTGAAATGATTTTGGTGAATGCTTCCTGAATAACAGTCAATGTTCTAGCGAGAGAAACTCTATATGGCACGAACAGTTCACCATACAAGAGTTGTCAAGTCCGTTATCTAATCAGTAATAATGCTATTAGCAATGCCATCCATACAATTGGAATATAATTTTTCATAACTGCTGATTACATGGTATTTGTCCAGACTTCCCAATCAAACTAGGTGATACGGGAGAGATGTTAAGTTTTTCAATAAGATATACATATATAGAAACGTATATAAACATATTTTTCTATATTTTTATTGTTAGGAAAAAAATGTTGCTTATGTCCACCATGATACGAACTAGGGCCTGGCTTGTAGAGATTAGTTCCAATCGCTGTGGAGGCAAGAAAAACTTTCTGTCTCTTCAAAAAAGATACAGCTTTTTGCATATAATTTTTTTTATTGCAATTAAACTTGGCATTTACGATGAGATTGTTCATGAAATCTGACCCACAGTGTGGATTTGAGTTTGAGATGTAACAGCTTCATCTCAATAAAAAAAAAACGCAACGTGAAACGAATAAATTTCAATAAATTTGTTTTACACAATGTATTAGGAGAAGTATAAATATTGAAAATCCGATGCAAATTTTCTGTTTGAGGTTTACACTTTTTAATTATGAAAATCCTAGCTTCTTTCTTCTCCATCTTTTCCTGAAACGCAAATGAGAAAATTAATTAAGAAAAAAAAAATTGATGAAATTAGTTGATTAATAAGGGTTAGTTTAACGTAATTAAATGGTTGGTGGTCTTGTTTATTTTTTATTTTTTTTCAAACATCTTCTTCCTTAGGTGAAATATTTCCAGAATAAATCTCGATAAAATGGAAAAATTGGAAATTGAAATTGTGAGCAGTTGTGAGCAGTTTTACAGCTGTGAATTTTTTTTTTTTTTCGACACAAATCTGTAGCCAGAATCTAATGGACGCAAATCTCCTGACATTGTAATAACATGGATTAAATTACATCTCTGATTAAACCTTGAGATAGCAAATCAATCCTTCCTTCATGTCAAGCTTGTAATCAATCGTGTTTTGTAAATGTTCCTCTTTTTTTTTTTCTTTTTTTTTTTTACCACATCATTTATTATAAATGTTTTTTGTACCTTTCTATGGAAATGTAAAGTCACTTTCTCACAGGCAATAATCCCTTCCTCTAATAACACAACATCTACCGTCATTGAGCAAATTTGTCGCTCACTACAATGAGAACAAACACAAGCCGAACAGTTTGATTAGGATAAATTATGATATGTCTGTCGACTATCGGAAACTTACCCAACTAAAAATAGTCCTCTGAGCCTCAAAATTCCTCTATGTTTGACAAACCTGTCTGACCGTACATTAGAAACCACTGGTGCTCGTGAGTGGAACAAACTGCCATCCACAATAAAAGAAATCGCATTACAATCAATGTTTAAAATATCCCTGAAACACCTCCTCCTTAATCAATATTTCGATTAGTTCTCTTTCATCCTGTATATATGTTGATTTGTTTTGTATGTATATATGTTTCTAAAAAAAATAAATTGAATAATGACTTACTTTCAACAACAACAAAATACCTCACACGTCAGAGACTACACACACCTCACCGGAACTAGTTGATCACAGTCGTACTTGTAAGCGCTTATGTCACTTGCGATTGCCTAAAACTACTCACGATCAGCTGCAACTGGACATAGAAAGTAGAACATGCGCGGCTATCTGGAACTGGAACAACTTTTTATTATAGTTTAGTTTGACATCGTGAGACGAAAGTAGACCTATAATGGCAGGTGATTCTCTAAAAGTTGCCGTCTGATTTAAATATTCAGACGATACTTAATTTATGGTCACTAAATGTTCTCTGCTAGTACTTACTCCAATCGTATTCTCGCGACTCTCGTAGGCTATGCCAATCCATCGCAAATTAATTTCCGCTAACATTGGGGGCGACGTATGCCACAGCCCAACAAATAAAAGAAGTGCAAAGCAACATGGCCCGGGTGTCTTACAGTCAATGACTCGACGTAGGCAGTAGTATTGATTTTATTTTAGAACGGTACTTACTCATGTAATTTGTTCTTTTCTCGTGGGAACATTCGGGGTCTTTCTACAACATCAAGTAAACCAATTCAACAAGATGACAGGACCGTTTTCTCAAAGCATTACTGGTTTATAACTGTGGATGCAAGCTGTCGTGCTAACTTGAAAACTGATTAATCTAAAAATAGACCATAACTCATATCAGCATTAATGTTTGTATAGGTCAGTAATTTGGTGTTAGACTTTCAGGTTCATTCCAGCGTGTTAATTTATTTTATTTATTTATTCATCCGATGTTAGATCAACAGGATTAAAACCCAATTACAGATCATTGGCAAAAGTTTAACCAAAGTGATTGAATATTTGTTCCTTCCTAATTAATTGGCAATAAATTAGCCAGACTCCACTGTAAGTCAATGTAAATTTAGTTCGAATTGTATCAAATTTCGGTCATTATTCAGCCGTATACAGGCTGTTTTACATTTGATAAACCATGATCATATGTACCGCAATTGGTTAAAACCGGAATCGGGCTTACCTCCATGACTTACGTACATCCCGCTTGGTCATAAACCTAGTACAATTTCCAATGGATAAATGTAGTGATATTCGCTAAATCGGCGTAAATTGTGCGGTCGTAGCAAGACAAATTGCAGCTGTATAAATACACCCGGACTATTGCTTTGATGTCATTCAGCTGTAGATCAATCAAATTCCCTTTTTAAAGATACGAGTCACCCAAATCAAGCAAACCAATAAATTATAAAGCTACTATCAAGTTTGATCATTTTTAAATAAAATTTTATGTTGAGCTACATAACACATTTTCAGTTTTGTATGTACCTGTAAAGAAGAGCCCCTTCGTCACTTCCTGGTAAGACAGTGATGCATGGTGCGGATTTATCACAAAGTTCCCAGTCTGCGTTAAAAAGCTAGATGGTACTTGATGGTTACAAAATGTAAAAACCTTAGTACTGATTTTGTAAGTCAGACTTACTTCGTTGAAGAATTGTATATTCGTTCTTATTGTTCTGTTACTTAAAGGCAATGTTTTTCTGAAGTTATTTTCCATTCGGACCTGGAGAGCATCACGATCTACTTGATTCAATGAACGGAGAACAGAAAGCTGAAACGAAAGAAAACGGACCCCATAGTTTAAGTGAATTGAATAGAACTTGAGCTGAATCTATTGACCAATAAATAAATTAGTACAAATTACAAGACCTTGTTTATACCCCTAAACTGACCGCGTATATAATGTAATTAATTAATTCGAGTGCATAGTAGGGTGAAATAATTAAAGTGCAAATCTTAAATAATTTTTTTTCCTGTAAATAAAAAGACAGAAAAATATTGTTTTTGCATAACACACACACACAGTTGTGTTTGACTACACTCTTACAATAATATGGCTCTTAAGGAACCCTTTAAGGTTTTTCAGTCATGGCCCTTGTGCAACCCTTTTTGGTTCTGTTTGTATAACCCTCACAGCAACTGTTCCAAGTATTTATCTCTTTCTTTTGATATTCTTTTGATATAAAAGAACCGTTTTTGTCGTAATGATTCCTTAAAGAACCATCTTCTTTTCTAAATAACCCTCGAAGAACCATTATTTCTAAGAGTGATAGTTATCCAGCAATATTTTAGCAAAGAATGGTAGATCCATGATATGGTATACAGTTCCCGGTAACCAGACGGTTCGATTATATTATCAAAAGCATTGACACATAGTAGCTTATTACAGATACAGATATGTAGTAAGTTTGACGTATTTAGGTAAGGCCTACATATCCTACGGATTTTATTCTTATTAACTTTTATAAAACCACTAGATGTCAGTTCCAACCCCACTAGATACCATGTTGCCAGGGTGCTTTCAGATATAAAGGGGAACGGGAAGTGGATTTCTTCTTGGTGTCTTTGTAATCTGTCCTGTGATTGTCCCGTCTTGTCTTTGTTGCCAGTGGCGTCGAGGGTGGTTTCTTTCACCCATTGGCCTGACACGCCATCATGTGAGTGAAACAATTTTAAGTACGGCCCCAAACAAATAAACAAACAAACAAAATAACAGTTTATAAACTACATGTAGGGGCCTTGTATTTTAATCTGTAAAACAATTTGATCAAATAAATATACACTTTATTAAGGTGCACGAGTTACCATACCTGTTTTTTGGTGATAGTGATTGGTCGATTCATGATGATCCACGTGACGACCTCGTGACACGGAGGAAAGGTCATAGAGCCATCATAGGTCATATAAAATTGTGTGTTCGGGAGAAGGCGTTGAATTTGAAATGATTTCACCCGCTTCTTGTCACCTGAAACCCAGGCATTACCTCAGTAACTGGTCCGAAGAAAAACGAATACTTGAGCAGTTTCCAATTATTTAATAACGATTAAAAACTATATCACATCGATTAATTGCAATATATGTCTGCTCTCGATGAATGGCACTAGAAGGACTATGATGAACCACAGACACCTGTATAGAGCTATAGTAGACATCCTTTCTCGGGGAGTCTATAGGTCATTCGTCATTGATTACCGTTTATATATACCAAAGATAGGAAAGGAGCTTTCGCAATTATGCCCACATACGAAGAATAAAAACAAACCAACAAAAATAAAACTCACCTGGAATCTTTAATATATCCGCAGGCTTACTGGAGGTGTCATTTTGTAAAGCTAAACATAAATGCCGTTGCTGTCGGCAAAAGTTTGTAATAGGGACATTACGAAGTTTCTACACAACTGGCCACATTTTGAACTTGGAAATTAGCTAGATACAAGTGTCTGTGGTTGAACATATTTCGGGTAACATAAATAAACCAGTCAATCCGGAAGGGGTAATATGTTATAGCAGTTCAGTAACTTTGTATGATTATATACGGTATATGTAAGGCCTACGGTATAGCTTGCCTTGAGCTTACCTTTAAATCTGATCATTTTGGCCACTCTTGTAACCATCTTAAATTCACCACTTGCTGTATCATTGGTCTGGAATAGAGTTGTGTCGTGTTGCACAAAACATATTTTAAAAAAGGATTTAAGTTCAATGAACATACAATCCGCTTTAGTCGCCGAATGGCAGAGTTTTGTTTCCGATCATTAACATTCACAATGCGGCAGCTGTAGCTGCAAGATAATCGGCAAGGGAAGAAGCGACAGTGTGTCTCGGGATTTGATAGTATCGCGTGAAGTGTCCTGTCTATAGTGTAACTGTACGCTCTATTATGATTGTATCAATAGGCAAAGTATCGCGATATTGTCGGTAATGTGGTACCATAACTACGCTGATCGTGATGGATGTAGGCATTCGAATATGTATCGCAATTACATTTGCTAACAATTTGTTGGTTGGCCTGGTTTCGGTTTTTTGGTTTGCTCTCGTGGCATTTGCAAATTGGAGAGGCAATGCTGTGTGGAAAATAGATTTAGCCGTTTGTTATGTAAATTAGCTTGAAGTGGAGAGGCGTCAATTTATTTGACTAATACGTTGCATAACCTGTTTCAAACCTCTGGGATAGAACAAGCCTTTGTGCTTTATTGCCGCCAAAATTTTCATATGCTTTAAATTTATTGTTTTCCAATTTGTGTTTTTTCAATTTATATACGTTTACTTTATGTATATGCATCCATTTTCTGTAGGTGAATAAAATCAAATCAAATCAAATAGATAGTATGTGGACATGTCCAACTTGTATTTTAATCCATGCAGAGAAGACAGAAGATCTCGTAGCAGCTTTAACTATCATGGTTTCAATCTGATCATTCTTTAAATCATCTTGCGAAAAGGTTACTCCTAAATGTTTATGAAAGGGTGATGAATGAATAGTACGAGGATTGAAGGTAACAATGGATGGATTACTGTGCCTGGATACGATTTGAGCTTGAGTCTAAATAGAATTCATTGTTTTCCTTATTTTGGGTTAACACTTTCTCAGTTTTAACAGATTATAGTTCAGAAAATTGTGCAGATTGAAACCCCTCCGGGATTCTCTCCCACGACCCTCGGAGTTAGGCAGTAAATGCCGGTCACCTATACCACTCAGCCACCCGGCCTTCTATACTAGAAGTAGTATTAAAGAGTAGAATTCGTCGAAAATCCTGCTTTAGATTCAAATGCACACCAGGGTGTAGTAGATGATATTCTGACACATATTGACCAGTATCGTCGACGTCATTTATAAAAAATTAAAGATAGAAGAGGACCAAGAACAGAACCCTGTTGCACCCCCGCATCCTCAGGGAGACTCTTCTCCGTTAATTTGACAAAAGCCCACTATTCTACATTCTGTCGAATGCTTATGAAATATCAAAGAAAAGAAACTAAACTGCTCTACCACTGTCTATGTGAAAATAAATATGTACGACTTGAGTGATAGCCTATAACAAAAAGCCATATTGGTATCGAGATACATCACTGTCGAGGTGGTGGAAAACAATCGTAAAACAACCCTTTCAGAAATCTTTACCCACACAGCTCAGAAATGATATAGGCCGATAGTTTTTCAACTCGTGTATAACGAGTCTTGATCATGTAAATAAAAATGTGGGTCGGGACGAGTAATTTACCTGGACAAAGGAGAAATCTTGATCAAGTCAAATAACTAATGAATGGAAATCGGACGTATAACTTACCTGGGCAAATATTGCCATTGCTGTAATACCATGAGGTGACCGAACGGCCGTGGATATGTTTGCATATAAATCTTCATTAAAAGCTAAAACCTGAATCTGAAAAAAATTAAAGAGATTTTAAATTTATTGTATAAAATTGCTAACCCCTTTTTTATTGCAGGTAAACTCTGGTTCAACAGTATATAATTTCATTTAGTATTTAAACACTCTTTTGTTTATAATATCAAGCCTGTATTAATGGTAAAACCAAAACATTTCTTTATACATGACCTACTTTAATAGTCATGTAATAACGGGAAGGCAGCACGGAAGCCTTTCCGTTATTACATGACTAAGTAGGTCATGTATCAAGAAATGTTTTGGTTTTACCATTAATACAGGCTTGATATTATATCCCTTGACAACTGAGTTGTCTGATGACTGACCTCTACTGGGAAGGCTTTGGTTTCTATTAAATGTTCCGACCCCACTTGGTCCGTGCTTCCAAAATGTATTTTTATTTGGAAGATTTTATATCTGTAAGCCAATGGCCCGCCCTGGATGAACAGATGGCTATCCGCGTCCAGTTCCACCGTTAAGTCATGCCCAGTGTTCAGGATGTACGCACCAACCTGAAGGGAAAAAGGGACATATCACATCTTTACATCTCAACCTTGGTCAGATATCAACCCAGACTGCTCTACCCAGTCAGGATATTCCACCTGCTATATCCACCGATATTCTCCACGACATCCCTGCTCTGACCGATATTCCCCATGACATCCCTACTCTGACCCATATTCCCCATGACATCCCTACTCTGACCAATATTCCCCATGACATCCCTACTCTGACCGATATTCCCCATGACATCCCTACTCTGACCGATATTCCCCATGACATCCCTACCCTGACCGATATTCCCAATGACATCCCTACCCTGACCGATATTCCCCATGACATCCCTACCCTGACCAATTATTCCCATGGTAGTTTTAACTGATTGGTATTCACCGTGTCATGCACACCATAACCAGAATTTATCATGATATCCCTACCCTGACCGGTATTCCCCATGATATCCCTACCCTGACCGGTATTCCCCAAGATATCTCTAACAGTCTCTGTCTGATATACCTCATGGCATCTCTCCCATGACCGGTATTTGTCATGGTATCCCCACCCAAACAAGAATTTCCCATGATATCTCTTCCCTGGCCAGCAATGCCCATGGTATCTACCCTGACCAATAATCCCCATGGAATCTCCAGCCTGACCGATAATCTCCATGGCATCTCTACCCTGACTAATATCCACCACGTCATCTGTACCCTGGCCGAAATTCCCCTGGGCATATCTAACCTGGTCGAAATTCCCCTTGGTATCTCTACCTGGACAGATATTCCCCATGGCATCTCTACCCTGACCGAAATTCCTCATGGTATATCTAACTTGACAGATATCCCCCATGGCATCTCTACCCTGACCGAAATTCCCCATGGTACATGTAACTTGACAGATATTCCCCATGGCATCTCTACCTTGACAGATATTCCCCATGGCAGCTTTACCCTGACCGAAATTCCTCATTGCTAATAAATATGTTTTACATAAAAATTCATATACTTATCCTTCATACAACTGCTTGCTTTATTCTTGATTAGTGCCAGATAAAAACACATTTTCAGAGAAAAATCATCCTAATTTTATCTCCATCTATTGATTAAAGGGAATATATTCACAGGTGAAACTGACATCTTATAAATCAGTCCGAATACACTCACTTTTTTCCTATCGATATGGAGGGGAGATAATGCTGGGTCGTGAACCAGAAGTTGAGGATTGATGTCGACTGGTGATTGGTATTTCCCTTTATTGCATAGAATCCACTCAGCGTTCAACAGACCCCAATAGTGTGGACCTGAAACGAGCGTGTGTTGTCATAAATATATGTTAACATTACCGAGAAACATTTGCGGGCTGGATTCAACCTCAGAAGTTCAGATAGAACAACATACAATTTAAGAAACCCCTCAAAGACCAAATATTAATTTTTCAGAAATTAATATTTGGTCTTTATGAGAAACTATAGAAGAATTTTAGAATAAAGCATAAAAAAATAGTTTCAAT
>JAVFBW010183329.1:0-10586 GCA_034783835.1 Mopalia ciliata
ACGTTTAGTATGCTCTGGTACCAGACTATGTAGTCGTGATCGAAGTTCTCGCGAGAAGTCTGGTTTAGCGAGACTAGTTCTAGTACAGTCTGACCCCTCTACCTATTTGTTATACTGCTATCAACCTGCATTTGCAGTAGCCCGTAGTGTCAAGGAATATTGTTTCTATACGTTTTTCAGTAAATATATTTGGAAAAAAACCCCAGTAGATATAATACTTAAATGTTATACATTGTGTATGGACCTAAACTTTTGTGTAATAAACGTACAATGCCACTTGGTGGTTGTTTACTCTCCTCTCTTCCCGATTTGTTACCTTTCCGTGGTCGGCTTACAGTATGGGCGCCCTACAGCCTTGTATCTATTCTTTAAGAGGGGGATCGTGCTGGCACCGGGACGTAACACAACATTTGATAACTTCTTTTGATGAAACTGTAAATTGATCCAAGTCGGTGTAGGCCAACATTTTCATGTGCTTAACGTAACATAGCTACCCCACCTTGACCACTCTTCATGTGCAGTTTCTTTGTTTGAATTGCATTGTACCCTTTGTTCTGTTTAACATTATTAAATGACTAAGTGCTGTGGGTCTTGTATTGCCAGAGGGTTATACGAGACTATATGGTAATAGTTAGCCACACTTGTTCTTGTGCCCTTTCCTGGAGGGCATCATTACCGAAATCGTGCGACTAATTTTGACTTAAATATCGCACATGTTACCAATAACTAATTACCTTGTAACGTTCCATCATAGAACTAGAAACCTATGGCAGGGTGCATTTTTCCTCACATTCTCTCTGATGAATCATTGATAATGGCCGTGAGCAATATGTTTCTTAACAACTTAATCAGTTCGGTTCTTCCTAGATTGTTCCTATTAGAGGAAATGTGCCCAATTCTTTTCTGTTGTTGAATTACTTTTCAACCTGATTTATCCCCATCTTTTCAATCAAGTCAGTTTGAATTGGAGTGATCCTGTGCATGTGCCTTTCAATTAAATGTATCAGACACCAATAATTGTGTATTTTGCGTGTCTTTTTTAGTGTTGTTGATATCCTGCGTGTGGAATATAATTTTAGCTTCCGAAAACCTAAAAAATATTTACACTAAAAAGATCTGTCCAGCTGATCGTAGTTGGATTATTACGTTGTGACCATTAGAAAGATAGTTATTCTAATGACAAATACCATAAGTTGATTGCTATACAATTAAGACAAGATCTCAACATACCACTTCACTGGTTTGAGTTGAGTTGATCTATTCACCAAGTGAAGATATTGTATAAGGAGCATTTATAATGAAAATGTCGGGAGTCAAATCCACCAGATTTATCAGTAAAAGGTGTTTTAATTGAGACTTTAGCTAGAAATAGATAAGATTAATGTTAGCTGTTATCGGCAGTCTGTTTCACTCCTTGGGTCCGGCTATTTTGATAAAACGAGAAGAATTATCAGACAAGATCAACGTTGATATACATTCAGTTTTGATACTCAAGTTGGAGGACAACGAACAGACGCTGGAGTACTGAAAATCTCGTGAACAAAACGAGGTGGCAGATGCCAGTGGTACATGACTTTATAGGTAATTTGAAGACAGGAGACTCAGTGCAGTTTATCTAATGTCAAAGTGTTTAACGCCTTGAAAGAAGGATCTGAATGTTGCAGACCACTAGAGAAAATTACAATAGGAACTTCACGTTTTTGGAGAAGTAATAAAGGGTTTAGATGAGTTGCATAAGCACCACCCCATAGGGTGTTGGCGTAATTAAGATAAGAAAAGATTAGAGAATAGTTTCGAAAAGAATTGTATAGAATAGTTTCTGTTTTTTGTTCAGAAGAGGAACTACATGTTTCTGAAAGGCCAATATTTTGAGAGATCTTTTTACAGACCAATTTCATATGGAAAACCCTGACACAATTCCAAGAAAGATTATTTCATTGACGATTTTGAATTAAGAATTTTCGAAATAAGCCTATGGGAAACTATATGGCTTCTTGTTGAGGCTTACAACCGTTATTTTAGTTTTGTTGGTTCAGAATTAATCTATTCGCAGAAGAACACCCTGCAATTTGAGATGATTCTGATGTTAATTTGTTGACAGATTCGGAGCAGTTTGTAGACGATGTTGAAACACAGGTGTCATCTGCAACATGTGCGAATCTGAGCACATTAGTAAAGTATAGTAATAACTCCGAAGAAAGATAATGAATTAATTTTGACTCAACGTTTCGGTTTATTGATCAAACCATCATCAGGAGCCATGAGCAGATTAGAGAACTTTATAAAGTCATTTATAGGAATGAGCAATACAATTTAATGGGACCAAAATTGAGCCCTGTAGCACGCCCCATAGACAAACGCAAGAGGAAATGAATTGTAGCTTCTGAGCCAGATCAATGGATTTGAGCAAAATCCGTAGTGATACAACTTGTCTTAACAAAATCGAGTGGTTGACGGTCGGAAAGGTCGAAGAAGGCACAGACAGAGTGCAGCTTGGCCTCCTTTGCCGAGAGGAGATAGTCTGTTAGTGTGCAGGCTGCATGAACTTTTGAGCGATTAGGGCGGGAGCCATATTGGTTAGCACAAACTATATCTTGGGATGCTAGAAAAGTTTAGATTTGGATGGTTGCTGATTTTTCGATAATTTTGCTAAGGGTTGGTTTAACTGATATGATACTGTAGTGGTGTGTTATGTATGTCTGTTTCATTGGCTCGTACATAAAATCAAATCTCATTTAAACTACATCTCAGTGGTCTGCTCTTCGTGTACACCAACTTCTTGGAAATTAATCGAACTTTAATGTGTAATAACATTTCACTGACGCGTGACTATTGGTTAAGATCGTTTTTACGCAAATCTTCTTGATTTAACCTCACTAGATGTAGCGGAATAGTATAATCGAGATTCCCATCTGTCCAGGGTAGAAATGCCCGCCATGGCAGTAAAAGATTCTGGTGATAGAATTGATGTTCTTAATATGTTGTGATGCAGTATAGAGTGGAAGTATTAAAGGACATATCAATGCTTTGGATTTGATATCACATCGTCAAGTTAACACAGATAAGCTGCCAGTCCTGTTCCAGTAATGAAAAACAATTCCTTGTCAAGTCGAATGTTTTTTTCCCCTAGGGTGATCATTAACTCATCGTTTAAAAGCCACATCGTTACTATCTCTGATTGTTCATCATCCCGCCCCTCTAGATCAGAACGTCTTAAAGGACGACCAGCCCTGTCACAATGACACCAAGAACACCTAATTTCTGGGCATCACCTGGCAACTGGGCCTTGCGATTCCTCATCACTTGCCGGCTGACAGCCAAAGAAACTTAGGGAGCACTTCTGTGTTTTAGGTGGAACTGGCTAATTGACAGCTCCCTCTAGCGGGCTTGATCGTCCTTAGTGACCCTGTTGGAGCGGAAGCAGTTGACTGTGGAGATGTACACATCTCAGACCGTCTGTCGCCTTCTTGATATTCCTTATCATTTTTAACAGCCGTAGCTGGAGGTGCGCTTGGTTGAGTACTGAGCTATTCAATCATTCGTGTTCTCAAATATTATCTTAGTTTTACGTTATTGTTTCTTTTCTGTCTTTTATGATTTAGTCGGGGTGAAGATCGATAAAACTTATTTTGAGGTACAGGATTGTCTGATGGCAGTATAAAACCACATAGCTACTGCACAAAACAGAACAAATTGTAGAAAGCTTAAACTTTCCACGAGCCTTTCTTTAGTAAAATCCAATGGACGTATTATTTAATCGGAAAGGAAATATCGATTTGGCTGTAAATGCTTTAATTTTGTGTCAATTGTGCGAAGTGTGAATAGAGGGCATTACATGGGTTTCTCTACTCGAAAGGAAAGATTTTGATATGATGTGAAGCAGTTAAGGCCTGTACTTCAAAGTGTCAAATGAGCATCAAATGGTAATTTAATGGTCGTACGTCTCACCAACTATTCACATAATGTTTAATTTGCTGTTACGAGGCGTTCTAGTTATTACGGTTGTGAAAATCACTGACAATCACTTGTCTGGCGAGTGTGATATTTAAATGGATATCTGTGTCTTTTATTTGTTAGACTGTTGTCTATATATTCAAAGTCAATGTATTCAGGAAATGGTGGCATCTTTCTTTTAATGTGACGAGGTTTAACGTTTGAGAAAATGTGAGAAAGAATTGTGTATATTGAGTTTAGTCTAAAATAAATGTCACTATGAGGCTTATGAAAGCTTTTTGACGACGATTAAACAAATAAACATAGATGCAATTTTTTTTATTGTTTCGAGCATTCTACTTCCAAAACACTTAAATGTAATTACGAATTAATTGCATAAATTTCTCTATGATATTTCACAAATAACCAGATTTTATATCTGTGATTTCAGTTTAAGGCGTGGGAGAGATGAATACTGTAGAATTTTCTCAATATTATCCAGGACATATAACAAGCCTGCCCGGTGACGGTTCTCAATGATTTGAGAGGTGTTCCCTTTTGTTTTGGGGTAGATTTAGAAACTTCTCGTAAAGTCTGAAATCATGCGTCTGTTTAGGAGAGATGAATTATTCCGTGTAATTAACATCCTATTTCTGAATTGAGGAGATCAAATGCTGACGTCTATTAAACTGGGGGAAATGCGTGATCGATTGAAAATGTGCTGTTCAAGCAGTGTCGTGCTTCATCGACTTCACCTTCGATACTATTCTTATAAGACGTATTTTTACCGCAGCCGTCCTCTTCTGGGCTTTCTTGACAACAAAAATCCACGTTATCGTGGTGAGACTTTCTGAGAACATTGGGATATTAAGGAGGCTCGTTCACCAATCAGTGTCCGCGAACCTCCGATGCTACATTAACAGATCAGGCCGGGTTAACCTGTGTTAATTGAATTTTATGGATTTACATTGCGATTATTTGGCAAACAATTGACTTAGCCATACACAAACCCTTCTGGCAGTCAGACCTAATTACCAGTGAGCCGTTTTCCTTTCGGTAAGATCTCATCACCTGATCCCGAGTTAAGACCCATTGTGCGTTCCTGTACCAAATACCTGGTATATTTAATACAACTCAGAAACAGAAACAATATTGAATGGGAATGAAAGGTTTAATTGAGATTTTCAATGATTCGTGTACACATGAAGACACGGTCAGACTGAGACCTCACTAATTAATGTTAATTAGTATGAACCTCGGGTGCTTTTCAATGGAAATTGAAGTTAATTGTGTAAAAAGTTATTGATAGACACAAAATTAAGGAAAAGACGAATTTAATCAATTTAACTAGAAAAAAACCCAGAAATATTCATTGCATTCAGCAAATTCGATAAACTAAAGATGAAAGCCGTCGATAAAAATCTGATCATTGATCTTATGACTTTGTCAACCTAGAAAACCTAGTTCGTTTAAGCGGTTCGTAAGCGGTTTGTTTATCTTTACAGAATTCAAAATATTGCTTGCATTCTTATATAATTTGTGCCTTTTTTTAATTGCTGGAAGAACAACGAAGAACCAAAATAAATCAGACCCGTAAAAGCAATAGGTATTACCACAAACACCTTGAATATGTAAGCTGAAATCAGAGTCATTACAGAGTATTTAAGCAGATATTAGTTTCTGAATTACAAGAGTTACTTGACTCTTTGGGTCGTGACTGAAACATCTCCAAATACTCATTGAAGATTTTTATGTTTGGAAAATATTTGTATTTTATTGGGATAACAGTACATTATTTTCTGTAAAGGCTACGTCGAAAAAGTTTCAGGACAAAGACTACCTGGAAGAATTGTCAGAACAAAAACCACGCCACCCAAGTGTCAGGACAAAGACCACGTCACCCAAGTGTCAGGACAAAGACCACGTCACCCAAGTGTCAGGACAAAGACCACATCGCCCAAGTGTCAGGACAAAGACCACGTCATCCAAGTGTCAGGACAAAGACCACATCACCCAAGTGTCAGGACAAAGACCACATCACCCAAGTGTCAGGGCACAGACCACGCTACCCAAGTGTCAGGACAAAGACCACGTCATCCAAGTGTCAGGACAAAGACCACGTCATCCAAGTGTCAGGACAAAGACCACGTCACCCAAGTGTCAGGACAAAGACCACGTCACCCAAGTGTCAGGACAAAAGACTACGTCACCCATGTGTCAGGACAAAGACCATGTCACTCACCCATGTGTCACCCATTTGCCGGGACAAAGACCACCTCACACAAGTGTCAGGACAAAGACCACGCTACCCATGTGTCAGGACAAAGACCACGTCACACAAGTGTCAGGACAAAGACCACGCTACCCAAGGGTCAGGACAAAGACCACGCCGCCCAGTTGTCAAGACAATTACCACGTGACCCAAGTGTCAGGACAAAGACCACGTCACCCAAGTGTCAGGACAAAGACCACGCTACCCAAGTGTCAGGACAAAGACCACGCCGCCCAAGTGTCAGGACACAGACCACATCACCCAAGTGTCAGGACACAGGCCACGTCACCCAAGTGTCAGGACAAAGACCACGCCACCCAGGTGTCAAGACACAGACCACGTCACACAAATGTCAGGACAAAAGACTACGTCACCCATGTGTGAGGACAAAGACCACGTCACCCATGTGTCAAGACATAGATGACGTCACCCATTTGTCGGGACAAGGACCACCTCACACAAGTGTCAGGACAGACCACGCCACTCAAGTGTCATGACAAGGACCACATTATTCTAGTGTCATACGGCCCCGTGAGGGAGCGAGTGGGTCATGGCGCTGCAGAATACTTCTTCAGCTTCCTCGGTCGATCGTAAGAGACGAGAAAAGAGGTTACTTTCTGTTGCCCTGGTGTTCGCAGAGCTAAAGGGTAACGGGAAGCAGTTTTGTTAGTGATGTTCTGTATTTGTGTCCGTCTTCATATAAGTGAAATACCCTTGAGTACGACGTTAAACACCAACAAACAAACAGACAATCAAGTTTCATACGACATTATTCAGACCGCATGCTGTCCTTAACTCATTATTTGTTGTTTTTTTAATAACAACACCAACACCTAACTGGTTGTACAAATAATCTGTTCAAAACAGTTTGGCAACGATAGGGTTGATGAAACAAGACACACAACAAAAGCATTACAATAATCCTAATTAAATATAAAAACTATGATCAAATAACCTAGTCATTTTAGACAGTAAGAAGTGTTCGCGAATATCATGAAACCAAAGTGTATTAGTTTTGTATTAACACAAATCGGAAAGCCTGAAGAAAAGGTTTATGTATTATGTTAGCCTTTACACATTGTACATGTAAACAAGTCTATTGGTGGAATAAAGCCGTTAAGACGGATGCAATTCTGCTTCTATGAGAGATGCTTGTGGTTTTGTCTGAAAACATGTGCCTGTTTGGAACACATGTTTTATTGTGCCTAATTAACGTACTATGACTGAAATGAGGAGATCAGATACTGGCGTCTATTAAACTTGGGGGGGGGGGGGGGGGGAGGGTCGAAACAAAGTCTGCTGAACCCCACTTCTTGCCACCCCAACGACGCCTTCGCTTTACTTTAACGTATACGTCTGCTTTCTTGAATCTATTGACAAGGAAAATATCCGTACCTCCAGTACTGCTTTAGCCGGTAAGGAGAGATTAACCTGAGCTAATTGAATTTTATGGATTTACATTGTGATTATTTGACTAACAATTGACTTAGCAGCACACACGTCATTGCACCAGTCAAACATCAAGCTGAAGAAGAGGAAATTTCCTTAGTAAGGCCTTACCAAACTTTCTTTAATTATGAATTAGGTACAATTATGCACTAAAGTCTCTGAGAATACCTTAACGAAACGAAGGTATCAAGAAACTAAATAAAAGAATAATCGATTTTCCCCAATACTCCCTGTGCTTGGACAATACGGTCACGGTAAATCCTCAATAATTATTTGTAAATCGGGTTCTTCGTATGGTTAAATTGACCAGGCATTCTACAATATTAGAATTACATTGATCAGGCATTCTTCAATATTAGAATTACATTGATCAGGCATTCTTCAATATTAGAATTACATTGATCAGGCATTCTTCAATATAAGAATTACATTGATCAGGCATTCTCCAATATTAGAATTACATTGATCAGGCATTCTCCAATATTAGAATTAGATTGACCAGGCATTCTCCAATATTAGAATTACATTGATCCGGTATTTTTCAATATTAGAATAACATTGATCAGGCATTCTTCAATATTAGAATTAGATTGACCAGGCATTCTCCAATATTAGAATTACATTGATCAGGCATTCTTCAATATTAGAATAACATTGATCAGGCATTCTTCAATATTAGAATTACATTGATCAGGCATTCTTCGATATTAGAACTTCATTGGCCCGGTATTTTTCAATAGTAGAATTACATTGATCAGGCATTCTTCGATATTAGAACTTCATTGGCCCGGTATTTTTCAATATTAGAATTACATTGATCAGGCATTCTTCAATATTAGAATGACATTGAACAGGCATTCTTCAATATTAGAATTACATTGATCCGGTATTTTTCAGTATTAGAATAACATTGATCAGGCATTCTTCAACATTAGAATTACATTGATCAGGTATTCTTCAATATTAGAACTACATTGACCCGGTATTTTTCAATATGATCAGGCATTCTTCAATATTAGAATTACATTGACCAGGCATTCTTCAATATTACAATTAGATTGATCCGGTATTTTTCAATATTAGAATAACATTGATCAGGCATTCTTTAATATTAGAATTACATTGATCAGGTATTCTTCAATATAAGAACTACATTGACCCGGTATTTTTCAATATTAGAATTACATTGATCAGGCATTCTTCAATATTAGAATTACATTTACCAGGCATTCTTCAATATTAGAATTAGATTGACCAGGCATTCTTCAATATTAGAATTACATTGACCAGGCATTCTTCAATATTAGAATTACATTGATCAGGCATTCTTCAATTTTAGAATTACATTGACCAGGCATTTTTATTATATTAGAATTGAATTCAGCACGCATTCAGTACCAAAATAACATTGACCAGCCGTTCTTCAATACTTAGATATCAATGGCCAGCCATTCTTCAGTATCGAGATACCATTGATCAGCCATCCTTCAGTACCAATATAACAGTGACCAGCCATTCTTCAGTACCAAGACAACATTGGCCAGCCATTCTTCAGTACCAAGATAACATTGGCCAGCCATTCTTCAGTACCAAGTTAACATTGACCAGCCATTCTTCAGTACCAAGATAACATTGGCCAGCCATTCTTCAGTACCAAGATAACAATGGCATGCTATCTTCACTGCTAAGATAACGTTGACCAGCCATTCTTCAGTACCAAGATAACATTGACCAGCCAGTTTTCGGTACCAAGATACCAATGGCCACCCATTCTTCGGTACCAAGATAACGTTGACCAGCCATTCTTCAGTACCAAGTTAATATTGACCAGCCATTCTTCAATACCAAGATAACATTGACCAGCCATTCTTCAGTACCAAGATATCTTTGGCCAGCCAGTTTTCAGTGCCAAGACAACATTGGCCAGCCATTCTTCAGTGCCAAAATAGCATTGGCCAGCCATTCTTCAGTACCAAGATAACTTTTGCCAGCCATTCTTCTGTACCCAGATAACATTGTCCAGCCATTCGTCAGTACCAAGATACCATTGACCAGCCATTCTTCAGTACCAAGATAACTTTGACCAGCCATTCTTCAGTACCAAGTTAACATTGACCAGCCATTCTTCAGTACTTAGATAACAATGACCAGCCATTCTTCAGTACTTAGATAACTTTGACCAGCCATTCTTCAGTACTTAGATAACGTTGACCAGCCATTCTTCAGTACAAAGATAAGATTGACCAGCCATTCTTCAGTACCAAGATATCTTTGGCCAGCCAGTTTTCAGTGCCAAGATAACATTGACCAGCCATTCTTCAGTACTTAGATAACATTGGCCAGCCATTCTTCAGTACCAAGATAACATTGACCAGCCATTCTTCAGTACTTAGATAACAATGACCAGCCATTCTTCAGTACTTAGATAACAGTGACCAGCCATTCTTCAGTACTTAGATAACTTTGACCAGCCATTCTTCAGTACCAAGATATCTTTGGCCAGCCATTCTTCGGTACCAAGATATCTTTGGCCAGCCAGGTTTCAGTGCCAAGATAACATTGACCAGCCATTCTTCAGTACCAAGATAACGTTGACCAGCCATTCTTCAGTACCAAGATAACATTGGCCAGCCATTCTTCAGTACCAAGTTAACATTGACCAGCCATTTTTCAGTACCAAGTTAACATTGACCATCCATTCTTCAGTACCAAGATAACATTGACATGCTATCTTCACTGATAAGATAACATTGACCAGCCATTCTTCGGTACCAAGATAACATTGACCAGCCTTTCTTCAGTACCAAGATAACATTGACCAGCCATTCTTCAGTACCAAGATAATTTTGGCCAGCCATTCTTCAATTTTAGAATTACATTGACCAGGCATTTTTATTATATTAGAATTGAATTCAGCACGCATTCAGTACCA